>DWNY01002661.1:0-10784 GCA_018250635.1 Telegonus apastus | reverse complement strand
CTCTCGGGAGCTCCGGAGACAACCATGTAGACGGTTCCTACTGTTTCCACCTGAAATGAAAGACTGATAATTTGCAAATAATTCAAAAGATCTTGATTTCGTCAATAATGATTACAAATTCATCCGTTCATTATCGTTAAAATAGTCTTTAAATACATATAGGAATATTTTTTCAAGCACAGTTAAAAAAAATAAGTCTTGCTAGGAGAACAGATCTTGAAATTAGTTAAGTGTGAGCATATTTATTGAACTGCTTAGGTGAATAGCGAAAATTAGAAAACTTGTGGAATCAAAAAAGAACTTTCAATCGCATCCTCGCACTATAATTGTTCCATGAATCTCTATATTATTATACGCCGACGCCGGCTTGTTCGATGTGAAATGATATGCTAATGCGATGAAATGATATGCTAAGTTGCTATATTTCCAATTTTATAATGTCATTAAGTTTACTCCTAATCTTGTAATGACAAAAAAATAATTTTCTGACAGGCGCCATTATGCATACGACCTAATTACCATACTAATTACTATTAAACATTTGCCAGATTACGAGGGAATTTATTCTTCTTGTTTGAATGCAAAGTATATCAAGAAGTTTTTATTTTCTTTCCTTATTTTACATAGGTACTTCTTAAAATATTTTCGTCGAACTTCTTGTGTTTCGATTCTTTCGAAAGAAATGTACCGATTTAAATTAGATATTGTATTATTTAAGACGATAAATTTTAATCATATGCAGACTTTCTAGACTGAAAGAAACAAACATTAATCAGGAGTTCGTACACAATATGTTACTTGACGCACCTTATAAACCTTGTGGGAGTCCAGAATTCGGTCAATCCTGGAATACACGTCATTCATGTATGATACCGTTTGCATGACGTCAGCACGGGTACCCGTCTCTGTGAGTGGGATCCCGCAAAACATTATGGTCACGTCGTATGTCTGAAAGATGCATAAAGTTTTTAAAAGTATCAAAAATAAAGTTTATATTAGAAATTTCTTAAACTTAGACTAATGCATTCACTGTTATCAAGCGGTGGGACATAAAAAAGATTGTGGCATAGCTGTATTTACTCTTCTACGATAGCATAAACCCATATTTTTCGAAGCGTTAAATATGACAGATTACAAATAAAAAGTGTAATCCAGTTTGAGCATAAAGCGAAACTTAAAACATAATTATCATTTATTAGTAGATTTGTTACATTAATCTGATACCTTGTCAATTGCCACAGACTTGCCAGTTCTTAACTGATGAGCAACAGATCTGGGTATCATTGAGTACAGAAGTTGGTCACTTCTCTTCTTCCATTGATCCAGAAGTTTGTGAGACTTCTCGAGATTCATGCTCCTGCTCTCTGCCTTCTCGAAGAGGAGTTCTAGACGAGACAAGTGTTGCCAACCGCGGAATAACATCTCTCTAGAGAGGCCGTGCCCATTCATGTCAGCTAGGCACAGCCCTGCCTGTCTTAGTTCGTCCAAATCGTTGAAACTGTAACAAGAATATACACACCTTTAGTTGTATTAAATGTAGCATTTATAACGAAAAAAACGGTCTACGGTAGAGGTTGTGTGGAAAATGTGTGGGCTGTAAGAAGTTTTAGTAATTACAGGCTGCAATATTGCCGACCGCTGATTTTCAGTCTCCTTGACAGATTTACATTAATCTCAATATTTTTATATAGGTAAGCTTACAATTGCTTACTTACATAGGACTGCATAAGAAAATCAATGCGTCAATCTCTTCCAGTAAATATATAGGTCCTTTGAGCAAGATTGCTCTAGCACCCTGGGATCCTCGCCGGGAGTCGCTAATGCAGCGTGCACGCCAACGCATCAACTCCAACTCAAACATCATCGTCTGCATGCAAACTACCTGGAAGTTAGAGAAATAGAGTTGTATAACATCGTTTTAATAGTGTAAGCCAACTAAAATATATGAAAAATAAGTAACAAACGACCATGGAGTAGATATCTAAATGTAATCAGACACATGAAGCTAATTCATTAGCTTTAGATAGGACTGGTGATGTACTTGAGTTCGACTACAAAGGCGTTGCTGCTCCTGCGGGTTATGTTACTCCACCTCTTTAATCCACAGCACAAAAGTACTTAACACTGCAGTTATTAAGCTTATCCAAATATAGCGGTGGTGCCTTAGGAGTCGAACTGAAATTTGTTTTATATTCTTAGAAATACTATTAAAAATTAGCAATAAATATTGCAGAGCTGCAATAAAGTATATATATACCTATAATGCACTGCATCTCAGTTCTCAGGGGTTATTAAACATGCATGTAACCGTATGTCACATCCATACATTAATTTCCAAATCATCAATGCACTTACCTTGTCCCAGGTGAAGGAGACCTTTGGTTTCCTCAACCGAAGAACGTCACTTATGGGAGATTTCTCTAGGCGATTCCACGGACCACCCCACGATTCTAACAACTGAAATGTATGTTCTTATTATGGATTGTTATGAAATACATTTTCTAATTAGAACTAATTGGTCATCATTATCAATCTATCTATTTATATTCCTCTGCTAGACACAAGTCTGGTTTTGTGAGAAGGTGTCAATGTGAGAAGTGTTTACGTCTGTTATGATGAAGTTGAAACAAAAATAATGATTCGTTTCATCAATTCATTAATATACATCAGTTTATTATTTTGATGTATAAAAATGAAAGTCGCCTAGGATTCCTAGACCTCCAGCGATAGCAACTGAATTGAATCGACTACGTTACCCCTGCTTGTAATTGGACTAAATACTTGAAAAGTGGATAAGTATTTAGTACGTACCTTGTCACCAGCGAGGACTATCTTCATTTTCCTGTCAAGCATTACACCGAACGGGAATAATTGCAGTAAGAGAGACGCCGGTACAGCTGGAAGTTGGCATGGCAGGGACTTCTTCAGCATCAAGGAATTTACCTGGAACGTATATCTCTTCCTAGAGCAATTTTAAATTCATCTTGTTTGTGAATATGTTCGAACGTAACAGAACTAAACCAATAGTTCAGAATGTTTCCAAGTCGGAAGGAAAAAGTCCTTGACTAGTATTGGGATAATTATGAGTGATAGCATAATAGTGTGAAATTGATGATTATCTTAAATACCCAACAACTGATGATAATAACTTAAGTTACCAGCAGTCCATTTGATATTAAGTGACTTACCATCAGGTTTATCCCAAAAAATAAAAACAAAAGGTCGGTCTATTAAAATTTTTTTGTAGAAAAAAATCTCCAAAAGGCATATATTTGTTTCCACCAGAAAAAACAAATCTAGTTATTTGGCAAATTGTGTTTAAACGCTACTTGTAAATCGTGCCGGCGTCCGCAAATGTAATTTACGTGAAGCACTCCAAAACCTTATTCCGTTCCCGCTTTCCTGTTATTTACAAGTCCGTTTTATTACTGTTTATTGAATTTATTATTTCGCAATGCTGAAGGACGCTATTACTGTTTCTTAAAATGTTTTTCAGTCAACGCTGAATAATTAGTTAGATCATTATTCTAATCGTAAATTCAATGATTCTCCGCGATTTCAAAGTTTGCATAAATTTTTTTGCGTTACTTTTTTGCGCGACAATATTGACGAAAATTTGGGGACCGACCGTACGAACCATTTTAACTTTGGACCCATTTCAACTAACTCAGCGTGTTATGCAATAAATGAAAATTATTAGTATAGTAACTATACCACTCTAAAGGTGGAAAAAACATATAATAGCCGTGTAAAGTCTCTCAAGAGAAAATAAAGAAATTTATATTCAGAAAATTATTACTACAATTTCAGGCAGTCCTATGTCACGATTAAGGACGTGAGTCGGGATTTTAATCCCATATCTGTTCTATTTCATGAACGTGACTTCTTTGTATAAAACAAAATTATGTAACACATATTTCATGAGCACATTAGCAGAACTAGCATTAGATTTCCTTTACATTTTACATTATTTATTTCACAGTATTTAAATTTTGCATTATAATTTCTTCTATCAGTCCACCTGATAGCAAGTGGCAATAGCCGCCTATGGATAACTGTGATCGACCTCAGATTAAATTCAAATTGAAATCTCATTTATTCAAAGTTGATTTATATGGGACTCTTTCTGAACGTCATAATCTACCACCACTTCGAAAGGTTACAGGATTCTTCGGAAGTATTAGTTAGGAATCCTACCGGAGATCGCCAGCGGAGCGTTGCTACTCCTGACGGTTAAGTTGGAATGTCTCGGCCAAGTATGTCTTCCTTACCACAGGTACCCTCCAAACCAGAACACACTTAACACTGCTATGATTAGGCACAAAAATGTATGTGAAGTAAAGCTGTAGAAATTATATATTTACATAGTCACTGTTATCAAACTCAAGCCTCAGTACTGCCACGTAGTAACTTCCTTCCAAGCTCTCCTTCATCACAGAAACTTTCAGCTTCAAAGAGAATATGTCTTCTGCTATTTCGTAAAGTTGACCTTAAGAACATTTTAATTTATTAGTTATAAGTAGGTAAGCACTATAACCATCCAACAATAGTATTAATTGTTTTATGACTACAACTATATACCCACAATTCTATAAACTAGTTGTTAAAAAAACAAATGAGACTATCTACTTAGTACAGTTAAAAAAAAAGTTTGAAATCACTACATATTAAATCAAGCGCCGACCGTACATTTCTTAAATGTTTATTTTTTTCTGTAAGTAAATATATCAAAAACACATAATAATGAGAACACAAGATATATACGTATGTACAAGTACTTGACATACCTGGAAATATTTTAGTACATACAATACACGAGACACGTTTTGTAACGCAACTTGAATATTTTATTTAAACACCATGTTGACTTTAGGAAGGATTGTTGTGGAATTATAAATGTGTTTGGGTTGATGTTTGGGTAGGGTTTATCCTATCCTCATTTTCTTCTTTCAGCCTTGGCAGTTCTATTTCAACCCACTCTTAATCGAAAGTGCCTATTGTTCCGAAGATTGAAAACTATTAAGTTTTTCATTTTGAGAAGATTTCATGCTCAAAAAAATAACCTAAAAATAAATTCTGTGTTTGGTAAAAAAGATTCATATATATGGCAGTTGGCACAACTTACCCATCAAGTAATGTGTGAAACCAGTTCTAGTACTGCTGTAGACCAGTTCAGCGCCATGCCTATGGGCTCTTGTCAACTGCATGCTTGGAGACCTCATGCGAGGGAAAGTGAACCTCATTCTCTGGTGAATGCTGTCCACGGATTGCAAGAACGTGCAGAAGTATCGGCCCGTCGCTCGGATCATAGTATCATAACTATAGTGAAAAGAGTAAGTAATTTAAAATCTAAACATAATTAAGAATTCAAGTAACATTAATGTGTATTAATTGTATTCAATTGTAAGAATTGTAAGGTTATAATGTTGCACTATAAACTCATAAGGAAATTTCGCCAGTTCTTTTTAATTGCTGTGAAACGGTTCAATAATTCAGTAATCGACTTAGAATAAAAAAGGTTTAAAGCGACGTAAACACCTATAGAATATCATACCCATAGTTAGTAAAGAACTTCACGAAACATCTTCCAAAGAAGTGCATGACCTTCTCCGGTGTCCCAAACTTTTCTTTTAAATTATTCAACTTCTCTATTTGTATGAGATTCAAACTATTAAGTCTTGGCCTAACAGATACGCCTGAACCACGTCGTTTGTAGACATCTACCGCCACGGTGCAGCTGGTCTTTCTCATAGCTGTCTTTGCTAAATTTCTCCTGATATTATCTGATGTTGGGGAAATTGGTTCCGAACTTTTAGAAGTATCTATTTTAGAACTGCCCTCTTCTGGTACATCTTGAATGGGTTTAGGAATTTCCTCGTCTCTAATGTGTTCCAGATTGATTAAAAGACTTCTTCTGTCTCTAACGGCGATAGCCTTAGACATGGGGCATGCACTGATATCCAGTTCCTCGGTCTCATTAATTTTGTCTATAGACATTGAACTATTTTGAGGATGTATCTCTTCGCTAGAATTGTAAGCTTCTATTTCCTTTTTGGTGACGGCTGTTAGCGCGTTGGTTGCTGTGAACGGGCATTTGTAGTTTTGGATCCTGGTATCAGCGTGGACTGAAGCACTCCGCCAAGCTGGTTTGGATTTGAGTGACAGTTTCCTTGGCGGCGGGCTTGCTGGCTTGGATGTCGTGGGACTGTTCGCGTCCTTCGTGACGAATCTAGTCAACGCAGAGGCCAGTCGAAACATAAGGGCATCTGGATATTGCTATAAAAAAAATGTTTATCATTAATAATAATGATATTCTACTTACAGATTTCATGACACCCTAGTTCAGGTGCAAAATAATTATTCAATTTATTTTTGTCACATAATATCGTTCGAGTTGGCGTATTTTGGTTAAAGCTATTTTAAATGGAAAATTGTAATGTCAATAAAGGTAAGCACCTGAGTAGCTCCAAAAACTGTGTTTTTGGCACCCGATTCCCGAAGAATTACTTCCCATATTTCCTCTCCACATTCTTGCTGTAAATAAAAAAAAAATTACTTTAACACCTGTATGCCTAGATAAAGGTGGCAGAACTGGTAAAGAAGAAGCTTTACAGGAAAAGAGGTTTACACGAGGATATGTAATGTTTCCATGTTTTACTTGAATACGTCACTACCTGAACATGGCGTGCCAGTGAGATTTAGGCTTAGTATGCTATAAACAATTAACAACCATGTTATATTGGTAGGTGGTAGAACCCTTTGTGGTAAGACTCCAATGGCACCACCGTCTCGCCTATTTCTGCCTAATAACAGCAGTGTTAAGCGCTGCTGTGTTCTGGCGTTTCAACTTAGTCCTCAGGTGTAGCAACGCATGCGTGGCCCACCTCAGGTAGGATGTCCATGGGCAACAGTGGTAATTTACCATCAGATGGGTTGCATGCTCGTTCACTACTTCCATTATATAAAAAGAAACAAAATATGGCGAGATAACCCTCAGATTTTGCTAGCGACCAGTAATGCTACAATTTGTAAGCAATCAATAACAAGTGTTATTGAACATAGCCTTAAGTGGGAAAACAATCAGAAATTTATTACTATGCGCCAGTGATGGTAATGCCTTACCATTGTTCATGTGTAGGTCACCATTACCTTGGTACCTCACGTACGAGTTGGGACATGTGACATGTGCATGTGCATAAACATAAGAGGATTTTACATGGTAGTAACAATGCTGTTCGATCGGGAAGATACATTAATCACTCCTTTTAGACAGGCACCTCGGAAGCCCCCTTTTAGACAGGCAGAGGATATCGTAGCTCGATTCTGGTCCCGGAACTACCATAGTCACTCCTAAGTGTAGAAATAGGTTTATACCGTTACAGTGGTATAAATAATATACGAATATAAACGAAACGATCATCTTAGTCATAAGAAGTTGCAATGCATCTGTAATTGACCTCAAATAGAACCTCGGTTTCGTGTAGAGCCTGATCCTGGTAGGCCTACTCGCGTTCGACCAAAAACGCTCTGTTGCTCCGGAGAACTAAGTTGGAATGTTCCATGTATCCTCGACCTTGCACCCTTCAAATCAGGACATAGCAACACATTAATATTGCTGTTATATTCCTGATATTCGCGAGAGTGTGGTAATGGTGCCTTGGTAGAACTACGACCATTGTAAATAGAACATACAAATACTTGACATTATTATTTATTAACTATGTACAAGAAAATGTATTTATTTCGAGAATACAAGGTGCAAGATATCCTCTTGTAGTTTTAATGAAATAACGGGTCGCGTTGAAAGACAGAATTTATTACTACGTAGCATTTGTATTCTTTAGTTGTACACGTTAAGGCACCGGTTTTAATAAATACATTTACAGCAAATGGACTTTGAATTAACCCAAGATGTACCTGTACAAGATCTTTGAAAGTATTTTATTTGTTCAGTCCTCAATTTGTGAGTAAGATGTAATATTCTTAGAGATGTATTCGGACGGTAACTCAACTGAGAACAAGTTATAACTTGTAATAAAGATTTTTTTCCGTTAAAAATATAAAATTATTAAAATTCTACTATTTACTTTTTTCTCATCTCTTTCTCTCTGATCTTATTATATATAATAAGAATGTGACTCACGCTTGCTGTGTGTTTAAAATTATTTGCAGCCAAAACTACAGGATTTAATTCATGGAAATGCAGATACATTCGTAGTACGAATCTTAACTTAACATTTAAGCTATATTTCATCAAAATTGATCTACTCTATTTAAAGTTATTACAATTTATAAACAGAAGTAAATTTTTTACGTCGAATTACGTACGTACGCGAATAGTTCTACCTTAGTGGACTAGATGGCGTTATTGTAGTTATAAACGTCACTGGCTCACGGGCAAGTTTCTAAATACCAAATGACCGAACAACGTTCGCCTGGTCATCTAGTAAATAAATAAAAATAAAAGTTGCAAAGTAGAACGAAGTCTACCTAATGGTAACATGGTTTAGTTATTTGCTTGTCCTGGCTTTAGACAGAACTACTTTCGATTTAGAAGGTGCTAGCTAAAGAGTAAACTAGATACTGTATAGATATAGTTCTTTAGGAAGTCAAGTATATTGTGGTCATCAACAGGTAAGACTAAATGTACGCTCCAAGAAGTAAATTCTAGGACACCTAGGACAAGACCGTTGTCGCAGTGTTTGAGATACTATCTACTAAAAAGTATTAGATAAGCTACTTCAAATATACATCGCGTTCCTTTTTTGTAATTTAAAACGTGAACGCTGAAGTATGACTATGATGCGAGCACTACGCGACTGAGTGCACTGCGGCCAACCGCCGCAGTTGACCGGGATCCAACATAACATGCAGTGTCTTCTCTAATACTTTAGTACATAGCATGTCGATCGTCACATTCCTGTTTTACTTCCTAAGTCCTACACTAGGAGGCCATAATTCATGGTGTCAACACACAATGGGTATTCAAACAAGGAGACTTAATCAGACTTAAATTTGCCATTTCTATTTTTCCTTATCTGGTATTTGAACCCCAAACCTACGTGACCGACCATTACCGAGTAAGCTGTTATCTATATAAAGTATGTGTATATGAATCGCTCTAATAAAATCTCAATAGTTAAAAATTAAGAAAATTTAAAACCGAGAGGATATTCAATGGCAATTGGTCTCTACATTTACTACTGCTCGTATTTATTTCAATGACACGTACTTTTCCGAAGATATTTCCATCTTAAACGTGTAAGTACTTAAGATCTTCAAACGACACGTGACATGAATAAATGTACTTACTTCAAGCAAACCTATTAAACCTTTACGGATGTTTTTATTTAAATACTCATATAGGTACGTCATAGGATAATAATTTCTGTACGATATAAATGCAATACTAACTAAAAGTAATAATTCTATGTGAAGCTAGATAAAAATTAATTAGGTACCAAAGCAGAGCTTTTTTACAATAATGAAACAGCAAACATGCATGCAATCCACCTGATGGTAAGTGGCCACTGCTACCCATGAACAACATCAAACCCAGATAAAGCTACAGACGTACCTGAGGTCGAGCACAGATGCGTTGCTACGCCTGAGGCCTAAGTTGGAACGCCTCGGATACGTATGTCTACCTTACCACATTCAAACTAGAAGACAGCAGCGCTTAACACTGCTGCTGACAGAAACAGGTATGGTGTCGTCGGTGTCAAACTAAAAGGACGTTACCATTATGCATATAAATAATATTATAATGAAGCTTATTAGCTTTTCTTTTCCATAATGTCTTTTTTAATATGCAGAGATGGGAAAATTTTAAGATCTTATTCATAACGTAACATGTTGTGTACCTTTTTTTTGTTGACGAGGCGGAAACTTTAAATAGGTACCCGACGCCGGGGTATGTGGGATTTCTACCGCACTAAAATCCCCACGTTGGACGTCTTCAACCTTACATGTAGGACTCCGGGATCTTCAAAACACAACCGGTGTCCTCAGAGCACGATGCCCCAACGGGCTCTGCCGTTGAGCATTGAGCTCACCACATCGTCTGGTGTTTACGACGGCATGTGACCGCATTTTCCGCTGTCCGTCTCAGAGTCGGTAGATGACTATCTACGGTAGCTCAAACCGACCGGTTTGAGCTACCACTCTTGCGGCCCACAACCCTGGAAGCCGCTTTTTAGTCGCCTCTTAAGGGCATACCGTAGCTCTATTCTGGTCCCGGAACTACACAGACAACATATTGCGTACCTACCATACTGTTGCAATAAATAAATTATGAATTAAATTCAATCACTTAAAATATCATAACTAAACTATGTAACTTTAGCCTTATTATTTAGGCTAGAATCTAGACCATTAGACCCTCATCATTACTTTTAGTGGCTTCTAAAGTCCTAAATTAATGAACCTACTGTACCATTTGTCTATGTCAAAAGACACGTTTACGCTTGAAGTAATTTAAATTATCTTTCATTTGAAAGTTTTCGGGTGGAGTTATAACTAAATATAAGTCTCATTAATTAGGGTCTAGAAGTTATAAGACCTCTGATTTAATCTTGTGACATAAAGAGACTTATGTTATATTTTACTATATCTTTAAATAGAACACAGGTGTGTATATGCTAAGATGCTGAGTGGAATTATTAAATTAACATCTGTAACTAACATTTTAATATTCTAAACTATTTTACTCATTATTATTTCATTTCGCTCAACGAATTATTTTAGCCATTTAAAGAGGAAATGCTGCGAGCGTCTTGGGAACT
>DWNY01002660.1:0-10785 GCA_018250635.1 Telegonus apastus | reverse complement strand
ATTAAAATCTGTACGATCAAAAAGAATTTGGCTAGCTCACAGTTTCCAAAGAAATGGCAGTCATTCAACGGAATGCTAGACAGGGTGATTTCGGATATGGAATTAATGACCGCTTTTACAGAATCCTTGGCATAGACACAGTTCATTGGTCTTCATACAGTTGAAATAATTGCCCTCGGTCGTTTGATATCGTTCGATTTATAGGTTGGGTGTTGTAAAAAAATTTTTTTTTCGTACGACGATCCGCTTGGCAGGGCGGTCACCACACCGGTCTGTCACGCAGTGGGTTCCGGGTTCGATCACCAGCCAGACAGATTTGAATGATGAAATTAGTATCTATTCTGGGTCTGGGTGTTTGTGTATTCGTCTTTGTGTGTCCATGGCACTCACGATACAGGAAGAATCCTAGTGTGGGGCTATGAGTATAGAAAGCGTTACTTCAATGTTGTGGTCTGATAACTCTTTGTGGTCCTCCACTCGTAACACCTATAGGTCCGATAACGTTCATTCGATTTATGGTAATGCACCAATGTGAATGTGATGTAGGAAAGTATAATAAATTATGCTATGCCATAATATTCTAAGAGATATGCCTATCGCCTAGATTTGTTTTTCTACATTTAGAAGTGGTTTAATGGTTTCATGGTAGTAAACAGCTCATCTAGTATCGCCGTCAATTTATTATGGTCTTATTGTTACGCACGGCTCTCATTGTATAATGAGATGAGTAATGCAAGGCGCTGGTCAAGTGCGAATTGGTAGACTTCACACACCTATTAACGAACTCAGTCGTGTAATTATCCTCGCAACTTTTCACGATTAAAGCAACTCGTAATTAATTTATAATACACACATAACTTAGAAAATTCAGGGATACTCAACAATTTTTCAACTTTCAACAAGAACTCGACAATTTTTTACTAATTGCATATGAAAGTATATACGGTACCTATAACAAAAATACGATTTAAAAAAATTGTATGTCTGTCTGTTTGGCTGAAGTAATGTTCTAAACGGCTGGACCGATTTTGCCGGGACTTTCACTAGAATATAGCTAAAGGTCTAAGGCGTAACTTAGGGTATATAAATTTTTGAAAAAAAGCCTTAGCGTGCGCTTCACGGGCATGTGGACGCCATCGAGGGCGCTAATGTCAATTGCTATTAGGCACATGTTAATGTATGCTTTTTGACTTATTTAACGCGGTTGAAACCGCGGGCATCAGCTAGTATTCAATATAATTATTTTTTTCTTCAAATTTCCATGTTTTACGGTTGAATTTATGTTTTCGATGGCTCAGTCATAAATATTCATCTTTGTTGAGGCGTTAAATTAAATAACTTTGTTGCTTCCATTGTTTTCTTTTCGTGAAACATTTCAATTGTTAAACTTTTATCGCCTTTGTTTTCGTTAAGCTGAGGAAATTAATAAATGTTCCTTATTCATATTTCATAGGTAAATTAATGCAAGTATAATTTGTTAATGATTTTTTTCGTACATAATATAAAAAATGCATAAGTATCCTATAGTTTTCACTTTAACACACCTCAAATGGGGGTGGAATTTTAATCCTACTTTAAGTCCCACTGCTGGATTCGGAGTTCTTTCTAAGAGTTCCATTCTGTGAAGCCATACGACACATTCAACTCACATTGTGACAACATATTCCACTCATATTATGACAGCACATAAATATTTGTTATTACTATTATTAATAGTCGTGACTTTTTTAAATATTGCACTTACTAGTTTATGTAAATTTGTTATTATTAGTTTGTAGAAATTAAAATTTTAATATTTCATTAACTCACAAATGAAATACGTTAAAGACGATAATGAGCAAGTTATACAGAGTTTTAATTTTAAGTGATTTTGTCAATCACATACATATTCTGTAGTACATAATCGATTACATGCAAAATTGAGTGTGGATTGATTTTGCATACAATACACATATATACTCAAGCGACGGCCCGCTGTTTCATTTAAAATTCGTAAAGGATATTGGCTCATTATTTTTATGTGTCATTTAAAAAATTCATATAAAATGCGAATAAAACAATGTATTCATAATAAATCCAAAAAACATCCATTCCAATCAAACCAACCATCCATTCAAAAGTAAAATATTTTTAATTGGTAAAATCTTTGATACATCGTTACCAATTAAACCACTGCTTACTAAATTGTTTTATTTGTGCAGTGGAAAACCAAACAGGAGTTAGTGCTAGAAGTTAAGATAACAGTAAAATTCAGGAGACAAAAACAATCTATTTCCCCTTTATGATAGCAGTGTTAAGTACTTCTGTGTTCTAATTTGAAGGATGTGGTAAGGGAAATAAATATACGAGCATTCCAACTTAGTCTTTAGAGCAAGCTACACATTTATGTCTGGTCTCGCTGGGCTCGCTGTATTAGTAGGTAAATTTACCCTCTCTGGAATTTATTACTTGTCTTGGACGACATGAACCACTTACCATCAAATCGACTGAATGCTGTTTTGCTATTAAAAAAAAGAAACTAGTTTTGAATCTCAATTTTCATTTAAAACCTCATCTTCCAAAGTTTTAAAATTGTTTACACATTTGCACCAGTCCCATCTTTGCCACTGGGCACTTTGGGCACTTGCCCAAAGTCCCCCTAATCAATAGCAAATCTCTAGTAACGTGGCTCGACCCACTGTTAATTTTTATTTAAATGCGCTATAACAAAGCGGACGTTTTTTAATAGTGTTCTCTCATGTGGGCCCCGTCATCCTTATATGCCCAGGGCCCCTAATAGGTTCCTAAATGTCATTTAAAAGCGTAACAGTCCTGCAGTTGAACTTCACTGATCTAGCGTGCTGCATCCCTGTAAACAAACACTATTAAGAAGTGAGAGTGATATTGGCATCCATTATATGTAGCGCGTGACACTTGATCGCGTTTCAGATAAATATTGTTTTTACCTCCACCGAGTTGATGATTTAATTCAAACTTGATGCGATCAACAATTTTGCAGCTTTTCTAACAAACGTCGATTGAACATATACATTGAAATGGCTTGAGAGTCTAAAAAGGAGAAAAACCTTTATCTATAACCCCAAACTTTATAGGAATAGGTTATAGATTAGAAAAATGTTAGGTCGCTTTTCGGTAGTTTGTGTCGTTTGCGCGATATTAAGGGCCTAAGTGGTTATTATCTCTGAGTTATGTGCCCACGTTACTTCCTAAATTGTAACTTATAAAATAGAAAAAAATTGTGGGTTGAAACTAGCTTCACGAAAATATTGTAATGCATGTTTTATTTTATTTTAGAAATGTAGATATATATTCTTATTTTTGGGATGTAATGTTCTTTAGCTTTAGATTTTTTGAAGGTGGAAGAATCCTTTGTTCCAATATGTTAACAAAAGTCTTTAAAACACAAAAAAGTTTTAAATTTGAAACCAAGCCAGTTATCGAATTTGAGTTATGGTCCAATAAATTGGTGGTTGCGCTGTAAATCGCACAATAATTTATCAGCTTACTTGGTTTCATTATTGAAATTGTACCCAATAGTTTTCATTTAATACATGTGCAGTTGCCAGTGTTCAAATTGTTTGACAGCATATTTCAACAAAGGATGTTTAATAAAGTTCTCCCTTTTAGTTCAGTATAGCTGTAAATGTTGGCGCCGATAGTAAATACCAAAACATTTTGAAAAACAAATTACTTAAAAAAATTGTTACATGTGTGTGTGTGTGTGTGTCCTATAGTTTCGGGTTTATTTTAAGGAATAGTGAAAGGGAATAAAGTACAACGATATAATGCTTTAATGTATTTGCAATGAACAAACGTGCACGGTTACTGTGTCAGCTCTGCCGGGTGAAAACCAATAATTTTGTGTTATATTTCAATTCCACCCCTATCCGAAATTATTGATAATTTTCATATCGGATTCGGTTTCGGTTTCGGATATATTTTTATATATTATACGGTTACGGAGCTTTATAAAATCTCTGATAATAAGTGAAGAGGTAAGCAAAACTTTATTACATAAAGTTAGCAACAAGGCAGTCGCGCTAAGCCAGGTGTCTGCACGGTGGCACGTGGCACGGACACGTCGAATAACGTTACCGCCACGTTGGCGAACAAGTAGCAAGTCTAATAAGTTCTTCCAAGCTTACCGCTTAAAGTAAATAAACTGCCTGAGCTAAAGTAGGCTAAGTAAAAAGAAAATAAACAGAAAGAAAATATTACTAGTGTTGTGAGATTAACTAGGCCAAAACGTTTTATTGTAATTTTGGGGGCGCCGTCATGATATCTCGCGTCACCTAAAATTTTTGCTAGGGCCGCCAGCGAATAAATGGAGAAGAAATATCTTCGAGTGGCTACAATGTTTAGGCTTTTGCCTAGTGTACAGGTCATTCCTGACAACGTGGACCGATGATCTTGTGAAGACAACGGGAACTGCTGGATTCAGAGGGCACATCGGTTGGAGTGACGCATATCAGGGGGGGCCTATCTAGCACAGGACCTCAAAAGGCTAATGAATGGTGTTCTAATTATCTAAATCCGGTTATTACTTTGTAATTAATAGACGAGCCTCAACAACAAAACATTTATTTTGAAAATAAACTTATTTCGATGGCCAATATTTTTGGTCGTACATATTTCCTACTTTGACATACTCTACAAGCTTTTAAATACAAGTTGTTTTAACCAATACATTATATTACAGCGATTTCAATGTATCAAAAATTCGTTTAATTTTGTAGTATATGTAGGTATACTAAAGAGTATTATTTTTAAGAAAATTTCAACGTGTACTTTATTGTGTATTCGTTAAGTGCTTGAGTTATCTCGATCGAGGTCAAAGCGGGAAGCATCAACAATTTCTCGGTTCATTGTGGTTATGGCGGACGCGGCGTACACAGCTGCGAGGAAATTTCTAGATTTATTGACTGCACCGAACTCAAACCAATAAACCAGTGGACAAAAAGCTAGATGTAGGGTAAGATTATAGGATATACTGGGATACAAGAGACTGGTATTTAATTATCTGTGCTCGTTTAGTGTGAAGCAGTTCTTGCATTTCGGTGAAAAAGTGTGATTGCTGGTCCACTTTAATTGTGGCGACCATTAGAGTCCTCGAGAGATGCAACGCGTCTGGGATTGACTTTAAACACAAAGATTAAATGAAATTCCATATCGATGTCCAGTTATAGGCGGCAGTGACCATTTAGTTGAGGTGGACTGCGTGCTGGTTTGTTAAAAAAAATATATATTACGTTAGAATCTGTCCTTGCCGTATGCAAGTTTGAAAATAGTTAATTCTGAAGCAGATATGCTTGCTACCAACGAGCACTACTATGAGTTAAAAGTAAGTTAGGCTAACTCGTGAGCAAGTATTACGCTACAGCTCGAATAGATTTCAAAAATGTTAGCCTTTCTATGTGTTTTAGGTATACCTCATACTTAAAACACAAATAATGGTTACATGAATACAGAGTTTTGATGAAATAATTTTACTGTATTTCATGTTGAAAAGTGGTAGAACCTTTTGTGGTTTGGCTCCGTTGGTATCACCGCCACACCTATTTCTGCTTTATAACAGCAGTGTTGTGCGCTGCTGTCTTCTGGTCTGTAGAGTGTGGTATGGGAGAATTACTTATCCGAGGCGTTCCAATTAATCCTCACCATCAGCATATCGTTTTGCCGACCTTAGATAGGTCTGTAATCTTATCTGGGGTTGATTACAGATGTCTGTGGGCGGCAGTGGCCATTTACGATCAGGTGGGCTGCATGCTCGTTTGCTACTACAAAAACATTAAAAAATATTGGCATTGCTATAATAATAGGTATAATATCTTCTGAAAAATGCAAGGCCGTGGTATCAGTAACTTGAGCAACTTATTTAAAATACGCTCGTTGCTTACAACCTTTAGTTAGAAACAGAGGCTTAAAAACGTGTTTATAAAATTACCATCCCAAATTTCGAAGCAACAAACTCCCTAATAAATACATTTCAGAAGAGCTTAACAGGTTATTATAGGTTGTATTTAAATTTCTTACACAAGTATGTTCTCGAACAGAACAGTGAAAACATTTCCCGAACACGAAATTGTAATCCACTTTCCCCTTTGATCGTGTTTTACTTACAAATTGAAGAATAAATTTGAATAATAACGAAATTTATGAGTTTATTGTTTCATGGAATTGTATGGACATTCGTGTTGTTTAAAGTGTAATTCCGGTACATCTCTAATTGACTCTTGAGCTCTTATGCCGTATAAGTTTAACGTACCTTTTTATTTTATTTTTGGTTATTGGGAGCGATATCCCCGAGTTACTAGGGAAGATAACAGACCCTCTCGAGAAAGTACGGTTATATGATATTCCTATTTAATAAAACCCCGTTGCAGGGGGAGGAGAGAAAGAGAAGAGAGAAGTACCAGGATCTCAAAACGAATTCACCAGAATTCACCGTTCCTTGCGTAATATCGTGGTGCTCCTTGGACTAGGTTCTCCTTGAAGCGAGCATACCCAGCCTCTTCGTAACGAAATAACAATTTGTGATCACAACAAATTTCCGTCTTCTCAATGTCGTAAGGTAAAACAAACAACTCCTATTCTGAACACTTGCAACTTCAAAGGTTCCTTAACTTTTAACTTATTATTAGGTACGTATAATATTAATCGTAATGTAGCTACAATTATAGAATACTTTATAACGGATTTGTACTGCAGTTCTGAAACGGAAACTAATTTATTAATATATGGATAAAAAGGAAGGTATAAAAGTCATCTTGAGCTTTTTAAATTGCTCATTTTTGTAGACTGAGGTTTCGCGTCGCTTCTGAAGCGGAAACCAATTATTAATCAATGGATCTTGGCAAGGAATAAAAACTTGTAAAATCGCTCATTTCTGTAGATGGATTTTTTGCTACGTCATATTTCCTATTGTGCAATGTCATGACAATAAAATATAAACGCGGGTGCAGTGTGCGTTGTATGACTGACAGTGACAGATGTAAGATGACAGACAGTAGACAAACGCCGATATACATGCAACTGTCTCAGATTAATTAATAATTTATATCTACTTCTCACTTTGTACACGTTTGTATACGTCACAAATAATAGCATATACTCATATCACACATTATTTAGCGTCTAGTTACTTCTAGAGCATATCTATGCTTAATAGACTTGTAAAATATCACTACTATAACAATAGTTATAATTATGAATATCTTATTTTTAAGTAAAACTAATCACAATCAGATAAGCATCTTTGGACCGAATTCCCCACTTTCATAACAGAGCAATAACCGTTAGATAAAAGATCATTGAAACCGTCAAACATAAAAAGTGCCCGCAATTACTAAAAGCAACGTCGCATGCAAAAGTGATGTGCGATTAATCAAAGAGTGCGGAGAAACGGCTGATGATAATTAGGAAAGTGACAGGCAATTACGACGTCTGCCTCGAATGCGTGCGCCACAGTGCAGTTACGTACAGTAGGACAAATTTAATGAGGTTAATGTATACGTATTTAAAATGTTTGATAGTTCTCGAGCCCTTTGTGGTTCGACTTAAGGCAACACCGCCATACCTTTTTCAGCTGAATCAGACGTTCGGCGCTGCTGTGTACTGGTCTGAAGGTTAGGTCAGTTATCAACTCAGTCATCAGATGTAGCAACGTATATGTGGCTAACCCCAGATAAAACTAATTTATTGCGGGTTGGTTGCAGAGGTCAAATCATGCTTTCCTAAATTTTAACAAAATGACATCGACTGTACATACTGGTCATTCTGGTAAAGACTTCTCTACACTCTGTTTTACGTATATTCTATGTTAAATGCAGCAAGTGAAGAATGCGAGGCTACATTGAGTAAATATACAAGTATATAAGCTTAGAATAGGCGCCGCTTAACAATGATTTTCTCCTTCATATAGGTTCTTCCTAGTACACGTTTTTTATTGTCGTCAATTTTCCGTAGGATTTGAAATTAACATTATTTAAGACTAAAACAATGTCATTTATCATAAAACCTTGTACTATTGAATGAATTTTGTCATGGTTAAGTTGATTTGAAAATAAGGCGTGCAGATAAATAATGAGGCATTTAAGAAAAACTGAAAACTTGAAATTTCTCTGTTGTTATAGGCAAGGACTTTAGTTTATCTTAATATCTTTTATTAAGTACCTACCAAATGTAATGAGATACTATATGTATATTCTCTTGATATGGGGATGACTTCAGTTAATCCTTTTCAATATTTTTAATGAGGTTGATTTTTAATTTTTTTTTTGAAATTTTGTGTCCAAACGAACATGCAGTAACGAACTCCAACGGAACCGAGACCGGAAGTCTACCGGAAGTAAATGAACGCTGCGTTGCCACACCTGAGGATTAAGATGGCCGAATCGTGTTTAGTTAAGCTGACATCCATAGTTGTCAACGCTAGAATAAGTGACGGTGGTAACTCCGCAGTGGAATCGAACAAGTTCTACCAACTTGCAAAATTTGCATTAAAGCACACGTTTTAAAACTAGTAACTACGAAATATATAAGAATAAAGTTCTCGTAATGAAGGTATTTACACACGTCACAAAAGGCTTAATTACTCCACTCTGGCCTACCCACTGAAGTACAACACAAGGTAGGAGTTACGGGAACATTTTTCAAAAAGTGTTACGAAAAATAGGTATCAAAGGGTTTCAAAAGTAGACACGTAATTCGACTGCGGTAGCACCACCGTCACACTTCTTTCTCTAGCAAAAATGATAAGCGCTGTTTTGTTGTGGTTGGAAGGGTGTAGAAAAGCAGTAAGAACATTTAAGTGACCAATTCTCATCTCGTTGTCAGAAGAAGCAACATCAGTGACAGACTTCAGCTAGGTATACCTTTAATCCTATTTGGGCCAATTTTAGATTTTTTTATATTATTCAAGTAGAAAACAATATTTCAATCCATGTTACTCCATGATAAATGGGTTCTGCTGACCATGGACATCTGTTATCATCCCCCACATAATTAAAGTCCTATTTTAGAGTCCTTGTGGTCCTTGATCTGAGTCCTATAAAAGCCACATAGGACACGGACAAGTAAAGAAAATAAACTACAAGAAAAAGTGAGCTTGATCAAAGTAAGTTTAAAGACTTACTATAATTATATATTTTAATTACTACTTTTAATACTAGTTTGTCATATTTTAATTCCTAAAGCTAAGTAACCAATTATATAATTAAAACTTCGTCACTTATACATCTTTATCTCTGAGTGTGTTATTAGAGGCACGTTATGAGAATATTTAGGCACTTCAAACTTGCAATCTGCATGCTAAAGGTTCTTTTAAGGCGGCCTCACGTTAATTTTAGCGGAGTTTGTAAGAGCAGTAATGATTTAATTTAGCTCGGATTTTTAAATAAGGGAAATCGTCTTTTTTCAAGATAAATAGTAGGTATCTCTTAGAAATACGTTGCAAAGAATGCATTATTTTAGGAAAAAATATTGTCAGTACGTTCAAATTAGTACAATACAATAGTTACTTACTATAGTATGTATTATACATGTAGTTTGGGTGGTATTCATACGTTCTATTCATTCGGTCAGCTCGCCCCCTAGTGGACGCGTTCGAAACTAAATCTTTGTTCGAGACGGATTCGGCGGCTGTCAAGACTTTTCATTCCGTATTTCAAAATTATTTGTTCCTTTATTTCTTATTTTTCTTTATATTTTATATTCCTGTAAAATAGGTTTCAGGAATCAATATTAAAGTGTTTTCATATAAGTTTGTATACATATTAATAGTTGCACAAATAGGTGGCAACCCTTTTCTCTATAGCTAGGAAATATAATGAGTCATTTTCAGTTTTATTAATTAGTAGCGCTTCAGTACTTATTCACAAACTATGATAAAAATAATCTAGGTTTGTAGTAATGAATCCGTAAGATAAGTCTTTTAAGTGAGTTGTAATTTGTCCGGAAACTATTTCTATTATGTCGTTGCTACGGCGTAAAATAATGCTTGTTAGTAGGCCGGCTTGTGAAAATAGTTGGTAAAAGCAATATTTGTTTGTTGTTTATTGACCGTTCGGAAATTGTAGGAAAACGTAAGAAAAACATGCAGTCCGTAGACATTGTAGACATCTGTATATATAATAAGAATGTAAACTCGCGTTCGCTGTCTGTGTGTTTCTTTCCGCCAAAACAACGGAATGGAATTCATGGAAATGGAGATATATTCATAGTAAGAACCTTAACTTAACATTTAGTCTTTATTTCATCTAAATCTATCCACTCTATTAAAAGTTATTACAATTTAAAATCAGAAGTCACTTTTCTTACATCGAATTACTTACGTACGTGAATAGTTCTGCCTTAGTGGACTAGATAGCGTTATTGTAAAAACATCACTGGTTCACGGGCTAAGTTCTAGATAAAAATGGCAGAACAACGTTCGCACAGTCAGCTAGTAGTTAATATGAAGTTTCCGTATTCTGCTCATTTATATATTACTAGCTGTGTCCCGCGGTTTCCCTCGCGTTTAAAAATCTATATAAGGTACTTATTATGTACGTTTTATTTCGAAAATATAACCAGACATTTCAATTTTATTAGATTTGGTAAACAGACTGAAAATCTACTTCTCGCGCATACGGCCTTTTGTAGATTCAGCAACACCTGTACGTACGTATGTTCGTAAGTACTCGTAATATCTTCTAAATTATTTATCCATATTACATGTTATAAAAAGCAAATTCCATCTTCATTGAACGATAGATTAATAAAACTAATTAATGAAAAAAATGTAAT
>DWNY01002659.1:0-10785 GCA_018250635.1 Telegonus apastus | reverse complement strand
AATGTACACGATTCATGTTTTATTTTGTTCAATTTAATTTATTTGTAATACTTATTATACGTAAATATTATCTATCAATAAATTATCTTCCCTGCATGAAATTTTGCGTACGTCTTATCTCATAGTCCTCTGTGAACGCAGTTTTCGAACATTGGTACCGTAAATTTCCGCTTCAAGTATTAATATACAGATTCTTCCTACCCCAGTATTTTTTTACATCCTTTAATGTACTTAATGTACTATGACGTAAATGATTTTTGCGTAAATCATCGACATAGTTCAACGGACAGTGGTATGCAGTGTCTTCTATAGTACTCTAGTACATTGTATACTAATGCCGTAAATATATGTAGTAAGTAGTAGAGTCAAGCAATTTTCAAATAAAAAAATAGGTGCATAATAATATAAAAAGTACGTAATCATGGCTTTATAAACATATAATTTTGAATATATTTTTTTTACAAAAGTTGATTGGAAATGAGCCGTGCAACGTGGGCGGCGTGGGACACCTACGTCACTAGACTGCCCCCTTTAATGCTCACTTAAATGTTCATAATACATCATTTCATGTTAATTCAGCCAAGATTAGTGTTACGTTTCAAGCAAAACGTAGCTCCCGTATGTTGGAGAAAGTTACAGTTGGTTGCGTAGTAAAAATGCCCACATGACACTTTTTAAACTACCCGCATGATGTTGCTACAACGTTTTCACTTAGACCAAAAAATTTAGACCAAACCTACAATTGAAGAATGTCAAATTCGGCCGATTTGAGAACTATACACGAATTACGCGTTTATACAATACAAATCGTGCTGATTGCATTGAGTAGGTACATAAGGGACTCCCGGAAATCTACTTTCAAATAAAGGAAACACTTTAAAATTCCAAGTACCTACACATCAAATTCGATATAGCACCACGAGACTTCCCTTGTTTAATCTGTGGGTTTCTGTATGTTCACCAAAAATAAAGATAAATATTGGTACATACATACATATATTTAAATGTGATACACGAACGTTGTGGTGCTACTCCGGCGGTACGAACTCCTCACCTGTTTCTGAATTCTGCCTAATACTAGCAGTGGTAAAGCTGCTGTGTTCTGGTTTGAAGGTGTGTTAGGGTACACATACTTATCCGAGGCGTTACAAGTTATTCCTAACAGGTATCAACGCACCTGTGACCGACCTTAGGGCTCTAAACCTTATCTGGTTTTGATCAACCCCATGGTCATAGACGTGTTTGCTAGTTAATTAAAAAAAAACACTCAAAACGAAATGAATTGCAACCAAGTTTGCCGATCTACAGAAATAAAAAAATGTTACTAGAATCGCCATAAGCTGATTCGTATGAGCAAAAGTATGGTAGTAAAATCTTACGAGAACAACATATCATAGACATATGCTCGTATCAGCCGAATTTTCGCGTTGTTTCTCGTAAACATGTTTTTGTTTATCTTGTTCCCCTGATAGCTACGAGTGTGTTTACGTTTTGATGAAATATTGTTACTTATAACATCTTCCTTGTAGCGTTTTGATGGCACTTCTCAAGAACGTAGTTCTTATGTTTGTTATGATTTGATATTCTTAGAACTATAATTTGTAGATATTTATTTGAGTTTTCTTGGGTTTGCACATAAACATGAAGATCTTTGTCATGGGAAGATGTTATTACAAACGACACCAATTTTAATAATTTAATTTTAAAATTAATTGCGTTAAGCAGGTACTTCTTATAACTGCAGCTTAACAAACTGTGCCCCATTGTCCTTATAATGATTTTTTTCTTAATGCACGGATGAAAAATACATACAAAACTTAATTTTTATTGGGCTGTATCAAATTTCGTTTAATTATGGTGGAATTTCGACCATTGAGGAGGGTCCACTAGTGTATGTAACTTCACGACGATACACGATCAAAGTTTTTATAGAATATTAAAGTAATAATCGAGCATGCAGTCCACATAATGGTAAGTAGGCATTGCCGCCCATCTGTAAGCGTCATATAGAACAGGGGTTCTATGTAAAGGCAATTAGGTACAGATGTGTTGGTCCTTCCGAGGACTAAGATAATCGCCTCATATTAATGAGCCGCTATACCCTTCAACTAAAACTTGTTTTTATTTCTCGCTAAAATTGGTGTGACGATGGTACTTCCCCAGTCAAACCGCACTCCCTCCACCCTTGTTTACAAAATGAAAACATTATCACTAATTTTTACACCGATTCGAAACTCGATCCTACTACAATACGACTATTGTTATGTTTTAGTCGATACCAACATCCGAACGGTAGCCAAAAGGAAAAACCGGTAGAATCTTAAAATTCCAGCCCTGCATCGGCTACCACGAGGTCCCCGTGAGGTCATTGCCTCATGTTGCTGCCGTGTTACATGCCCTGATACCGATACAGGGTTTACCAATTACCATCTCTACAAGGGATGGTAATTGGTAATCTTTACAAAAAAACTTATAACAGCGTATGAAGCATATAAGAGTTAATGAGATAAGTTTCATTTCTTAATGAGGTCCTTTAGCAAATACTCTTAAATAAGCTATAATATGTTTTTATATAGATACTTGCTGCGCAGGCGAACGTTGTTCTGCTATTTGTATTTAGAAGTTTGCCTATGAGTCAAACTATTCGCGTACGTGCGTAATTCGACGTAAGAAAATTTACTTCTCATTTTAAATTGTAATAACTTTTGATAGAGTGGATCGATTTCCAGAAATAAAGCCTAAATGTTAAGTTAAGATTCGTACTATCAATATATCTGCATGTCCATGAAGTCAATCCCGTTGTTTTGTCTGTAAGTAATTTTAAACACACAGACAGCGAGCGCGAGTTACATTCTTATTACATATACAGATGTTATAAGTCTTATACCATTGTATATTCTTGATTCTATTGGCTAATTTTCTAAATAACTTTAGATTTTTTTTTAATTAAATGACAAAGTTAGATGACAAAATCTTTTCTAAACCATTACTCGATGAAACTTAATCATTTTTAATACCCGACAATTTTTATTATTGGATTTGTGACAAAACAGACTGGTAACACTGCCACATCCCTAACGCCGGTCAAGTCCAAAACGAAAAGCAACAATGGAAACCAGTCATCGAAACCAGTTCTTTCCTTAAGGTCGCTCCGGGTCACGCCAACGACCTCTGTAGGTCGTCTCACTACCGTCTCACTCATACGTCCACTGACATAGACACAGTGAGTGCCATGGACACACAAAGAATATACAAACACCCAGACCCAGAAATCTTCATTTATTCAGATATCTGCCTGGCTGGGAATCGAACCCGGAATCCACTATCAGACTTGTACCCGGTATCATTGACGCGAGTCGTCGAATCGTGATGTACCTTTAATTATAAGCCTTTCATACTATAATTATGGCGTCTTTGGAGAACGCTTGGAAGCCGTTAATTAAGAAATAATTTTGTTTTGGTCGTAAATGACAGATTATGCCGGTTGCACACCACGAGCTAAGCTAAGTTTGGCTTAACCCACATAACTACGGCAGCTATTCATACTTATGTGCAAGTAGAAAGGTATTTAAGGTAACTGAAATGTATGAAGTCTATATCATGAATTTTCTACGCGGACCTTGCTGTTGCTTAGTTCTTGATGTAAATGCAATATATTTATATCTTTCTAAAAGCTGGCGTAGCTTCTAACATAGCTTAGTTTTTAGTCTGCAACCGGCTTTATCACTTTTGTAAATAAATGTTTATGTTTATATATAAGAAAATACGCTCCGTGAAAAATGAAAGAAAATAAACGATTAATTTTAGTTTTTTTTCTAAACAAACAATACGGAATTTTATTGGTACTTAGGTGTTTGCATAGCTAAAAGGAATACTTGATTTTAAAATTGGTTCAATCACTTTTTTTTTTTTTATTATCTCGGAAATATTATCAAGTTAGTTGAAGTTCTTTTTATTCTGAATTTCCAAATTTGTAAAATGGCTCGAACAATGAGTAGAAATCTTATTTAAGGGTGAAATGGCACGCGAGTGAAGCCGTACTGAAAAGTAAGTTAAGTATAATAAGCGTTTAACATTAGCAATAAGCGGCACGCGACCGTAAGTGTTGACATGTAACAAATAGAAACTAATTACATACATTATTCAAACATGGATACAAATTAGTGGTAATTATTTTAGTAATATGCTGAAACGATACTTTAATAGCGCTGTTAACACCCTTGTACTTGTATGTATGTATTTTTATGACGTTGAAGTAGATAACGGACACGCACTCTACTTGGCAGGGGTCACTGCCATCCAAGGACATGTTCAACAGGAAATAAGATTGAAATGTAATTTAAGTTTATAGGAAAAGACTTCTTACAAGATAGTAACAAAATTTAAACGTAGTAGACCTCTTTGTAGTTCGACTCCGGCGGCACCGCCATACCTACATATGTATATCTGCCTCCACTTGGCACTTGGTTAACGTGGAAATGTGTGCCCAATACGATATATATCTCAACCCGAGCATATCGTATCGTATCGATAAATAGACGTGTTGGAATAAATAAAGCAATATCGTTAACAAAACAATGCAATGCAGTGCTAGATGCACGCTTTCCAAGCGCTTGATGCATATTTCATAAGTGCTCATGTCCGAACTAAAAATATCCAATACCGCAACTTACTAATATGTGATACTTAAATTAGTATTGATAATTGATATTGTGTCGTCAACCCATTTGTCCCACTGTTGGGCATGGGTCTCATCTCCGAGTGAGAGGGCTTTTAGGCCATAGTCCGCCGCGCTGGCCAATTGCGAATTGGTAGACTTCACACACCTTTGAGAACTTTGTTTAAAGAACTCAGGTGTGCAGGTTTTCTCACGATGTTTTCCTTCACCGTTAAAGCAAGTAGTCATTAAATTCTAATACGAACATAACTTCGAAAAGCCAGAGGTGTATACCTGGGACTTCGGACGCCTCTATTGTGTGGCTGAGTTTCAACCATTAAGCTATCACTGCTCGATAATTGATATGTAGTTACACAATTTTACTGAGACGCCTGTACACGTAAACCGATATGAATGCGTCAATAAATCAAGAGTGTTTATGACTATGTAATTGAAACAAAATTGGATCAGCCGTTTAATGATTATCTGTTTTCCGAGTCAATCCGGAATTTTAGTTCGTAATTTTGGACGTAAAATTCACATTTAATACGCTTCCTATTGATCGAAATGAAATTTGCCATTAGATTAGTTGTCCCCTGAGGCGACGATGCTTAGGTGGAAATATTTCTAATGTTGTGAAATTTATTAAAGCAAAACGTATCTGTAATATTTTTATAAATTTTATTAGTCGGGAGTTTCTAAATTATGTTTTTTTTATTGTTTTTCAATTCTTCATGTAGCACAAACTCACCGTATTCGCGGGCGGCATGCATATGTCGAATGCGGGCGCGCGCGGCGCATCACCGCCCCTGCAACGCCTCACACACACCCTGTAACAAACAACAAATTCAAATTCATATATCGTTTATCCAACATGATTCATAAAGAACTCTTTTTGAATGTTAATTGAAGATTCATTCGTTATGAAGACGAAGCGGCGAACTCCATACGTGTGCATAATTGAACTTATACCTTATTTATAGTGGAGCTGTTACTCCACACTATGTGATTTACACACCATATGTATGCTCCAAGATTATAACAACATACAATAAAGCACTTCTATTGTACTCTACAACCAGTTTATCAAAGAATACAATAGAATAGAAGGACAAGTCCAAGCGGAATGAGAAGAAGAAGAAGATTTATGTTATGCTGTAATTTTTTTACATTAGTGATAGTTGGCTCTAATGTATCGCGTACGAGTAAAACGCGCGCGGGATTAATTTAAAAAATTAAAGTAGCCTAAGTTGCTTATATCATCAACCGTCTGCCAGGGAAAGTTCTATCAAAATCAATCCAGCCGTTTTGAGTATTTAATTAGAACAAACAGACAAACAGACAGGCAAACAAAATTTTAAAAATGTCTTTTGGTGTTAGGTACCTACCGTGTATATTTTCATATGCATTCCTTCAATATTATTTACTTATATATATTATAAAACAAATCTATAAGACATTAACATCTATATCCATGCAATATTAGATTTTGTTCCTTCTTTTTGTTTCTTATATCTATATAATTAGCGTAATTGATTGGTTGTCGACCTTCCTGAACTAATACTTGAAGTGAAAAATTGTGGAACCATTTTTCGTATACTATATGCACAGAGGACTATGATATTGAACTTACGTGAAAGTTCACGATAAGAAAAATCGAGAAGAGATAATATTTACGTGTAATAACTGTTTAGAAATATATTAAATTATAAACTGAATAAATCATCCATAGTTTCCATTACTGAGGACTATACTGACAATGCTAAACAATACCAACAACAATGTCAGATGTCTATAACAAAAAATGCGTTTTTTCTTTTAAATGCACATTATTCAATTAAACCCCATTTTTCGTATAGTGAAAGTTTTAAAAACAATGCTAATGCACAGACGAAAAATACAAATAAACGTTTTTATTTGAAAGTATATATTTTTAAATTATGGTCGAACTTCGACAATTATGACGGGTCTACTAGTTACATATAAATAAATAAATAGACCTATAAATGCAGATGCTACTGATACAGACTGAGGGTTGCTAATTTAATTCAGTGTGCTCTTTAATCCGGATTCCCAGTTTCGAATTAATCTCCTCGACGTTTGACTTTTCTGTTTCAAAAGGCCGGAACTTGTTCTGCTGATGAGCTAATTTCACTAACGATGTTGATAAAGAGGTTTAAATGCTATGCAGAATTTTAATTTATTTTATCACGAGTAGCTTGCGTCTGATAGATCTAAATATTTAATTATATTATGTCATTGAAAATAAAGGTAATGTCATACTTTGTTTTCATGATTATGATCAACTTCGAGTGCATTTGCAGACATATTGATATGATTGGTATGACTCTCTCACATGCTATTTAATATAAATAAAAGAAATGTCAGTTACCCTATTAAAATCAATGTCATTTTTATTCCGTTCACGAATCACCACTTAAAATTACATACAGCGTATGATAATTGAGCCTATTGTCGGAGAAATCCTATCAACTGCAATCAAAACTCATACACACGACAAAGGGGCAAGAAAAAGTTCAATTCAAGTCGTAATAATGAAATGTTAATGTTAAATTGAGCGTGAAATTCAGGTACGCTTAATGCCACAATACTGGAGCATCAAATGTGTCAACAGCAAAAAAAGACGCAAGTGAAATCCATGTTCGCTCCAATTGCACTGCACTTCCATTTCATTGAGTGGAATAAACAATAAAAATATGCAAACATAATAAGGTGAGAGTAGAAACGCACACGTCAATAGATATTAGAGTTAGGGATCGGTTCTACCGCGAGAGAGGAACGGTAAAAGCAGAGTTGATGCAAGAGATATACATTTCAATCTGTTCGATACTAAATTTAATGCGAGCTTCTGATGAAACAAGTGCCAAATTCAATTCACAGAACGTCTAAGGCTTAATGACTAACATCTACATTCGTGTTCCATATCTAAATATGAAATAATAGTAAATAATTTGGAAAAAAAAATGTCATAAATTACCACACATGAAATTACATATTATGTGAGATTAAAATACTAAAGCAGGAGAAAGAAGAAAAAATCTATAGAAAGAAGTCCGATACCCATCTCAGGAATTTAGAAAGGATAATCTACTTTATCTTCCATTTATTTACTAGCTAAATTACAAGCTAATCTTAAAGCTGGTGGAACTCTTTGTGGTTTGACTCCGGCGGCACCACCGCCACACCTATTTCTGCCATATAAGTGCAGTGTTAAGCGCTGCTGTGTTCTAGTTTGAACGCTGTGGTTAGGGAGACCTACTTATTCGAGGCGTTCTAAATTAGTACTCAGGAGTAGCAACGCATCTGTGGCCGTCGACAGCTAGGACTGTGATCTTATCTAGGGTTAACAGATGTACATGGGCGGCAATGGTCACTTAACATCAGGTGGGCTGTATGCTTCGTTTGCTAAAAAATAAAAAAAATAATAATACTCATTCACACAAACAACTTTTATCGCTTATCGCTTATCGCTCCCTTGCTCGGAGTCACACAGTCGTTAATTCGAAGCGCCAAATGGTTCATTGTGCATAGAAAAAGTAAAAAGCCGTAATCACACTCTCCCACAAGACAATACGTGGGTCCATTTATGAGTATGATTTGCGGCGTGCAAATTGTACTAATTTCAGCGTGACCGCTACACACAGACGGAAGAATATAACACTTTACTGTCTATATTTTTAATTCTACGTTTTTCCTCATTTTTCTGCTTTGTTAATTGAACACTCGTTCTTTGATTGAAGATGTCGCGTCAATCCATGATTGTCCCATTGCAGAGTGCGGGTCGCAGTGTCTTAGGATGGCGAAGCCTTCTCTAAACAACAGTCTTTGGGACTTTTTAATGAATTCACATGTGTTCAGATCTCATCACAATGTTTTCCTTCGTTAAAGGAAGTGATAAATAATTTCTACTACTAAAATAATTTTGGAAAATCAGAGGTGCCCTGGTTTTCGAAGTCGGACTCCAAATTTACAAGCCAAATTTAAACCATCAGGCTCCTATTAGGTTCCCATAAATTAGATTCCATTTAGCATTGACTATAATCTAGTAGCCACTGTCATCAATTATTTAAAATAAACTACTGCTCTACTTGCTTGATATATTTGAGATCCCTGTGACGTTCAAATTTTAATATCACTACCCAATAGCATTTAATGAAGATCGATTTTAGATTGATAACAGACGTTTATAGGCGGCAAGGCGGCAGTTGTTACTTACCATCAAATGAACTGCTTGCTCATTCTTAATATGCAACGGGTAGGTAAGGAAACGAAAATATTTCATTCAAAATAAATTCTTAACGGAATTATTTTGAACGTCAATACTAACCGTCTACCGCCACTTCGCAAGATATTTAGTAATAGATAGAGCTTCAAAATCATATATCATCATGTTATTGTATGTTTTAACACAATCCAAATAAACCAGAACTCACTGAGAACCACAAGTCAGGCAATAAGTCCATAGAGTTATTATACAAAGAGTAGAGGAAGCAGCCTAAAATGTGTCCATTAAAAATACGAAGAAAGCAAATGTGGTTACATATCCGTCTACATATATTAGACAAAGATAAGGTCTCTGATCTTCCCTCTTTTATTATTTGTCGCCCACTCGCTCTTACGGGCCTGTATATGGCTCCCATACTCTATGTATAATAACACTATAAATAAGTCAGATGGTGACTGCGCACTTCACCATCTTACATATCAGTGTTGACAGTTTTTACCAGCCGTGTGTGACGGCGGTCAAGTGGTCAGGTGTTCTCAAATGTGGGCCGCACAGCGCGCATCAGCACACTAACACGGTATTTTAATACGTATTCGCTTTTTGCGCTTTTCAAAATTCATCGAAACTCGTCGCGTGACTTTGAATAGCCTGAAATTATAGGTGCATATAAACATTTTGTATTTCCTTTGACTTATTTTTTTAAATTATAGGTATTACAACTTGAATAGAAAATTAATTTAACGACCCGCGCAGAAAAATGATGACCATATCGTTTTGACATGTAGGTGGTTCCGCGTTCAATCCTTGGCCAAACAGATATCCAAATGATTTAATAGATCGATAAAAAAATTACAATATGCTCAAATCTTAAAAAAATCTAATTCGAAAAGTCATTTTTAGTCACTATAATAGGAAATAAAGATAATGAAAATGTAAAAGAAACTTATACCAATTATAATAATGAAATGTTTAAAACACTCAGAAAACCTTTTCATTTCATATTAATATAAGTACAGTGCATAAAAACTTAGGGCCACTGGGATAATCGTGCATAGTTTTCAAAATCAGATGGGTATGCGAAATTTCAGATCCATTAGTTGGTAACTGGTAAAAAATTCAGTTTCAAAATTTGATACATATAATACCAATGAACTAATAGGGCAAGTTACATAAAAACTTCAATTATCAAACATTAAATCTATTTAAGGTTAGACAAACAAACAAAATTAGTCACACGAAAACCTTGTACCTATTCGAGTACATACAAAGCACGTGTACAAAGGCTTTAGTTTAATAGTGAACTAAGTTATTTGAAATATTATAAGCTTTGGAAATTTTGGTTCGATAAGCGTCTTAGTACCTTGTGAATTATAATAGGCTTCCATTTCGCAGCCCCTCGAGGCTCACTCGGTTCAGAAATGCTAATTAGAATTATAGCTACATTGCAAAATTATATGAAACACTCACCTACATTATTACCTAATTGAAAATTTGTTGTTTCATACGAACACATCACAGTCAATCAATGTGTTGCCACTTCAGAGGACTAAAATGGTCGCCTCACTGCTTTTATCCACCAAACACACCCACGAAATAGGCCGGCTTCTCGCTAACTAGAGAATAATCTTATAAACAAAAAACCTGACAGCTTAAAATGAGTTGACTTGATACTCATACTCATTGAATACCCATATTGTTATAATAAAAAATATGTCATCCCATCCCTCTTTGTTCTCCGTTTGCAAACACCATATTTAAAAATTGTATAACCTATGTCACTATGACAACTTAGACGATTTTAACGACACCTTATCATAGAGGTATTATAATAGGGTAAGGGAGCCATAGGCAGGCCTGTGAGGGCGAGTGTCCAACAAATAAC
>DWNY01002658.1:0-10785 GCA_018250635.1 Telegonus apastus | reverse complement strand
AGTGCGGTAAAAATCTCACATAACTCGGCATCGCTCCCACGGCGACGGGTACCTTTTTAAGGTTTCCCCTTCGTGAATAAAAAAAAGGATGTATGCATTATCTACATGGACTATTCCGGAAGATAGGTACTGCGGTGAGCAAGCAGTGAGTAAAAGCTCGTTATATCAATCGTCAATGTAAAATTTATAGTACACCTAAAGTTAACAAGAGTCCAAACAAATATTTCTTAGCACAAACTTGAAGAATATTAAAGTTATTTCATTTTAAGCAAATAGATATACCGGTACCTATAATGTCTTAGCGGTCACGCGAACTAAATAATTGGGCACTCTAGAGGCCCCTACGGAAAAAGTCCAATTTCTGTTTCACCGAACTTTCCCCCGTGACCTTTTTGCTTCGTCACGTTGCCAGTCACGATATCCTTTATCTAACCAACGCTTGGTCAGGTTTATTTTTGCGAGTACCTTCAGACTTTGCCCTAATCTGTATAAAGGGTTTTCTGTTTTGAATATTCTAAATGATTAATAAAATGCTTTTTAATTCTTGGGTGTATAGACATTTTTCTAGTCGTATTATATTGATTGATAAATGCTTAATATTAGGTAACAAATCCCAAATTATTTTAATGGTCTCAAGTAAATAAAATTAATGTGGAACGCATGGTTTGCCTAAAAATCCTAACACGGTTTAAAAATAAAATGGTCATGGACAGATATTTGCGAATAAATTAGATCTAAATGCGAGAAAAACCATCAATATCAATCCTTCGGACCGTGTCGTATTTAAATAAACATTTATGAGTCGCACAATGACGGTAATTGGATTCTCCGATTTTGTATCTCCCATGCTGTGATTTCGATAGCAAGGCGAAGACGTGCAAACACGTTTTGGATAAGCGTCGCCTTTTATAGTTTCCCGTTAGACATCAATCGCAGCCGATGTGAAATTGGTTCGATGATCATGGCCTGACCGTCGACCATCGACCTCGACGTTACTGTGAACTTGATGCACAAGACTGAAATGGTCTTGATTCTAGGATATTTGATTCGGAATTTGGCAATAGGTCTAAGTTTCAATTTCCAGTTACCTCACCGTTTTGAGGTCCTTATACTTAGGATTTTGGTCGGGCTAACGCAGTAACGTGGCTAATATGCTCCAGGTTGTGACGTGAGACCCGAGTTCAAACGTAAAACATAATGTATAGCAGACAGTCAATGTTTTAATCATGTACGCACAAATCGCACATGATCAAAATTATGTTTTGAAATGTGTTTCACAAAGATCAATCGAGTTAGCTCTGTAATTTGCAGTATTTCATTCTCCAAGTTTCTTTGAATGAATCAAGACACAACACGTTTATGTGTATTTATTGGCAATGCTTAAAAATACGGATGATGTGAGAGTATGAGCCATAGAATTGATCTTCTTGGTTTCTTTTATTTTGTGCCGACAAAGAGCAAGAATGTTTATAGGTTTAATGAGGGCCTCACTTAAGCTCCCGTCCGCTATTCGAACGTGACTCCATATAACTTCTAGTATACAATGTAACTTAGCGAAGGCTACTTAGGGTTTGTCTAGACAGCCCCCTCGACAATGTTTATAAACGATCCCTTTGTACCAAGACCCTAGTGGTCTGTGAAGTCAAGTAGCTGACTTGCAAAAGTCGAGGGTTCTGGGTCTACGTAGTCAAGTAGGTGAGGTGGTTAGTGCGTGTTAAACTGTGCAGTTGTTTTGCTTTATCACAAAATGTTTTACCCGACTCTTCTTCAGTAAACATGTGTATGTGTCACCGGTGTCCATGATTCTCCGAATATTGCGGTTGTAAAACGCTTTTCGATATAAAAGTGGATCTCCCTAACAGTTTCTTTGTTTATAAACATTGAAATAAATTACTTTTCTTCTCTTTTATGAGTTGCCGTGTGAACAAACGTCATCAGCGTACGAGAGAGCGTGAGAGTTAACTTCATCACTGCACTTTGAACGTGTTGGAAACTAAACTTATTTTAATATTTGAAATTATAAACAAAAGAGCTTAGTTAATATAAGGATTAATTAGAACAAATGCAATAGCAACTTAAGTGAACCGATTGTAATAACACACACACACACGAACGACAATTTTAATAGCATAAATCCCTAACAGAACGCAATTAGTTGATTAGAATTTTAGAGAATACATTTTGAAAAATAAGTTGCTCATATACTGTTGTATTGGATTGTTTATTATATTTTATTTAGGTACGAGTATCTTGGTGTCATTTTCTAAATTTTCAGAAATAGCATATCATCTATATGCTGTTTGAAAATTTATTTTATACTGTTCGCTTTGCGCTCCCTCGCAGCAACTTTGTTGTAGTGTTCTCTGAAGATAGCTTTACATCTAGATATTTAAGTTTTTCCGACACGTTAGCTTCTGAAGTTCGCAAAAAACCATACAGTTGTTAAGTTGTTACGTGTTCACGAACTGTTATTCCGTGGGAGTCTCTGTCTCGTTCATTATGTTCGGATGTGATGTCTCCTGAGATCGTGGTTGTGAATCTTCTGTAATTGTTGAGTTACGGTTTTAAACCCGTTCTGGGTTAATTGTAGTCTTGTTTGTACTCTTAATGCATGCATGTGGATTGTGCGCAATTACAATAACGAGATGCTACCGTGAGCTATTGTTGTTACGGTTTTTGTAGATTTTTTTTGGATTTCTTGTGTTTTTATGCAATGTCAGCGGTTTCTAGGTTAGATTGACATCGGAATGTAATAATAATAATAATTAAGCTTAAGCAAATAATTTTTGTTTGCTTAAAGTCAATTAAATTAGAACTTACTTTTATTTTACATCACCACAGAAATTCACGCAAATGTATCGTTTTGAAGGGAAGCTACATTTATATCTACTTTTTATGTTATGGACGTAACAAACGAGCATGTAGCTCACCGGATGGTAATTAGCCACAGCCGCCCATGGACATCTGTAATCAACCTCAGACAAGATCACAGTCCTACCTGAGGTCGGCCACTGATGCGTTGCTACTCCTGAGGGCTAAGTTGGAACATCTCGAATAAGTATGTCTCTCTTACCACACCCTTCAAACTAGAACACAACAGCGCCTAACACTTTTGTTATAAGGCAGATATAAATTGTATATAGGTGTGGCGGTGGTGCCGTCGGATTGGAGACACAAAGAGTTCTTCCACCTTAAAGTACCTACCACCTTTCACACCAGATGATCGCTTTATGGTTCCAACTTAATAACATTTTTTAGGATATTGCTACTAAAAACTAATTTCATGTGACAGAATGATGAATTGTTTTAATGACATTTATGATAGATATTGCTCAGCACAAATTCTTTAATATAACACCGTTTAAAAGTACGCAGATTGACATATTAATAGCCCTGTTTAGACATCTAAATGGATCAGGTATGATCCATTAAGATGTCTGAGCACTTAGAGTCAACGTGCCATTGAATCGTGAGTTGCAATTGATTTTCTTAACCTGTTTCATTGTTGATTTCAGTCGATATTTACCTCCATTGATATTATAAATAGTTTATTGTAATTGTTATCTAATTAAAGGAGAATGAAGGATTGGAATTCTGTTTGAGAATGTCATAGATTTGAGGACTACGTTTTCGCGAAGAATCTAATCGTGATTTGCTTATGAGTTGCTAGTCCTGATTGACACCACTTTCTCTTTCCGTGGAAGTCGTAGGAGCCTACTAAGGAGTCGCCTAAAATCTGAAAGTTTCGTTTCAGTATTCCTATGGAACATCAACAACCTAAGAATTCTCATTAAAAGAGGCTTATCCTGGAGTGGATCTCAAAGGACTGATGAATGGATCAATAGATTAACGTGATTTTGTGGCTGTGTGTGAATATGTAATTGCAAATATCGCAGCAGTAAGCACTTATCATTTTGTGGACCGTATTGTCACTTGTTAGGTTCATGCACATCAAAAATAAATAAAGTTCTACACCGTAGTTTGCTGTAATGACCTCTCAAAACCAAGCCATTTCATCTGTCCAAAACTAAACATGGTGCGTAATTGAAGATTTTATCAGTGGCGTGGTATTACCGATCCGGAATCTGATATCGGCCAAAATTGAATGACCTCGAACACGTCGGATATCATCGATCGTCTGTCTTCAGATTGATAATGATAGTGTCAACGGCCGATGTACGAGAGTACAATGGATTGTTACCAGACGCCATTGTGCGGCGGACTCGTACACCTGTCCAGCGCGGCCGATTGACCTGTATACGAGTCTGCACAATCGTCGATACAAATGTACCTGTACTAACAGAACAGTACCAACAACAACACACAATGTACCCGGTGCACATAGTCGCTGTTTTAATCATCGGTACAATCGAGAGCAAAAGCGTTGGACGTTTGCGCTGAGGTACTGAGGAATGCAAATTTTAATTGCGATTTGCGATTGTGTTTGCGATTAATATTTGCGCAAAGATTTAAAATAATGTTTGCTCATCTTTCGTTATGTACGGGCTAGTTTTGGATGGAAGGGCCAAAAAGATTTATACAGGACTTTGATGCAATGCTCCACAGAACTTACAAAGATCCGAATGAACAGATATCTGAATTCATCCTTGAGATATCTGAGGTCTGTGTGTGTCAGACGGAAACTACTGCGCTGTGCGAGACGTCATACATGCCATGTACATTAATTTCGAAATACCATTAATCACAAGATACCAGCAAATGGTTTTCATAATTTTCCCGTGCAATATACTGATGCACAATGTATCTGGAACACCGAGCTTCCATAATATCTAAATGACGACAAATAAACACTGTGTGCCAGTTGTTCAACTCATTCATGTTTACCTGTTGGCCCCGGCCGGTTGACCCGCATCTATACGACGTTTGACCGAACATGAAACATTCGACGTATCGATTACTACCAATTTCAACCGAAACGTATGTATAATGTTCATTGGACCAAGGTTATAGAGGGTACTGCAAGCCTCTCCCTTTTATGAGCCGGGTCTTTGCAGGGTCTACGCAGCAGTGACATAAAATATCGTAGATAGATGTAACTAACAATTTGTTAATCAAAACAGCTTGTATTAAGTTATTACTCGTTTCATTACAAGAAATTAATTAAATTGACATTTAATTTGTCTCTTTGGCACCAGGAGTCAAGGCAAATGCGAGGAGACTGTAATTGATATTATCAAAAATAAATTATTTTAATTACTAATTCAAGTAATACTTGAGAGCGTCTCGGAGACATTGCTAATGTGATATTGGTTTAAATGAAGCATACAGAAGTAATCTGAGTTTCCATAACTAAAACATGAATGACAATAAACCCAAAGAACGAATTGGCTTACGTGACACAATCAATAAAGGTGGTAGTACCGTTTGTGGCGATTCGGTTCAAATTTGAATTCGAGTCGTTCCAACTTAGTCCTCAGGGGGTAGCAATGCATCTGTGGCCAACCTCAGGTAGGCTGTGATCTTATCAAGGGTCGATTACAGATTTCCATGGGCGGCAGTTGTCACATACGCCTTACAGAAGTAAATACATTCATTAATATGTGCTTAAAAGCAACTGACATTAGCGCCCGCGATAGTGGCCGCATGCGCGTGGAGCGCACGCTAATGCTTTTTTTTTAAATGAAAGTACCCTAAGGTACGCCTTAGACCTTTACCTATCTTCCAATGAAAGTCCCGTTAAAATCGGTACGTTAAACGTTTAGAAAACTACCTCTGCCAAATAGGCAGACAGACCGACAATTTTTTTTATAATCGTACTCTTGCTATAGGTACCGAGTGTAATTTCTTATGCATCTAGTAAAAAGTTGTTATTTTGACATTACAAACAGATACATCAATTTTATTTATTTGTATAGAAGTTGTTTATATTTAATCCGAACGAAGATCAAAGGTGATCAAAATAGCTTACGCTGACCTTATCTAAAACGGTTCATAATATGTAGATAAAGGGTACCTATTATGGGTGGCTAATCGATATTATCGATTTTACTTTTATTTTAAAACTTGGTCACCGGTCGTGAACTTCATAAGATTGATCTAAGAAGCGTTTTCCATCTAAGTTGCTACACATGCACGTCATAAATATTTTAAAATAAGTAGTTGTGCTATTTAATCTATTGAAAACATCTAACGGTGTGTAAAGATAATTTGTAGACAATTTCGCAAAAATGCTGGAAGTTTTCTTTTTGTTACATCTTGAATTAAGTCACTCTGTTGCTGTGAAATTACATGCGGATCGCTGACAGGTGTGTAGCAAAAATTTGATTATATTGAAACAACCAGTAAAATGTAACGGTGCGGTTTCCGCTCGCCGTCATTATAACGCAATAAATTCGCTCCGTCGGCCGTTTCTAAGGCGGAAGCCGTACATGTTGTCGAAGATTACAAGTCGATTATGAATCGAGACGTCGCGTCGTCGGCGCACGCGGAAGTCGGGTGCGATTCGCGAGAAGGTGCGTGCGCTTTATCATGATACACACGTAGCTGGGCGATGAATGAACCCTTTTTCTAATGTCTTTAATTGTTCATTAATGGTCGTAATATTTTATAACGGACAGGCTTGCTTAAAACCATTCGCGTTCACATCTTAAGATAAGACGTGATTATATATTGAACAGTTATTTCACAGGAAAGTTGTGTCGCCCAATTTAAAGCTTAAAAGTGTTGTTCTACAAAAGATGTACGAGGTTGCTAAAATATGGATATGTGTTAAGCCAACCAATTTTTAATTTGAAATTTTAATTTGAAAGAAATGTCAGGTCGATTTGATTTTAATTTGAAAGAAATGTCATTGAAAACTCAGTATAATCTTATTGGTAAATTGACACATCCAAAGCTTAGCTACCTCGCATATCTCAGGTGGAAAGGAATACTTAATCCCTTAGTCGCCTACAGCAACCAGGGAAAAGAGATGTTATTCGGAAAATAGTTTCAATAGTCACAGCTTCAATGTCCTCTTATATACTGAGCAAATAATACGTAAACTTTATGTGAGGCTCCACAGGAGACTGAAAATAAGTTACTTATGTTACCGTTTCGAATGTTAAAATGGTGCAACGTTGTAGATATCTGAGGCGAGGGCAAACAATGCCTGTAATAACTTAGAGCGAGATCGCATAGATTTCCATATCCATAACACTATTACGAATGGATCCGCCGAGGAGCCCGGGGCGGAGGAAAAGCAGAAAATGCGACAAGTTGATTCAGATTGAGCTGCCGTGAGAGTTAGAAAGGGTGGTGAAATGCAAGCGGAACGGATTGTCTCATTTCATTGTGAGTCAGGAACACTGGTTCTTCACAACGGAGTCGAACGATTACGGCACGATCTACGACTGTTCGGATAACAATAATTTTACGATTGTTTAGTTCAAAGATTGCAGTTTCGTACGAAGAAAACTATCGTGGCTAAACGTCACTTTCCTAGCTAACTGAACTTTGACACGTTTCTTTGCGTATTTTAATAGATTCCTCTGAGTGATCGTGTGGTGACTTCCCGAAACTTGAACTAAGAGACCAAACTGACCGACCGATGATACGAACCCAAATCAAGAGACGGGACTGTCGAAGTATTCTTATCATTTTGCATATACAAGCACTCAACAGAGACTCTCTACGCATAGTAACCTAGCTTGGCTTTTTCCGAATCATATTGTTTATACATAAAACATTTAAGATGGACTTCGTATTAACGCTTTAATGCATTTCCATGGTATGTCATGATGGTGTAATGGTTTTCATAAGCGAATTATGATTGCATAAAGTCGTCAAGCACACTGTAAACGTTAGTGTCGTGATCGTAAACCGCAAACAGTGATACACGGTGTGAGGCGCCAACGTCGGGGCAGAGGTTAAGCTAAACGAGACCTAAAATATCGCCCTGACAAGCTACTCGCCCGCCGACGGTTATGGAAAGTGAAAATTAACGTTTGCCCTGCGAAGGCACCATTAGTTTCGTAGCGATCCTAGATAAGTTGCTTAATTGATATCAGACTTATATAATGAACTTTAGCGCTATGTTGTACGATAGTTGACTTTACCGTTATAACTTATCGCTATTTAAAGCCGTTGTATAGCGTTAGAAGATAAACAATTAGATGCTAGTTGAGACTTTCGTCTCTTGTTTAATTGAGATAATTAGTTTTACATTTACTTCATTTGTATTAAATTGGTATAAGGAGTTGTCAATATTACATGATCTTCATTTTGAATGCCCTCTTCCTCTTTCAAAAGGTGTTTGCTTTATCCGCTCTGACTGATAGTAAGATTCCGAATCTTATCTTAAACTTTTCGACCACTATTATTACTTTGAATATTTATTGCTTCACAAACTTTGTCAGGCGTGCGACTTTTGTACGGTTCCCAAGTGACCCGTGCTGATCCAAAATTAACGAATGTTCTACAATGCAAAATAGCCGGAAATCGCACGGGCGGCCCGGAATGCGATGGGTGTATGTAAATAAAGGCATTCTCTCGCCATTGTGCCGTTTCAGCACCAACGGTATCCGTACACTTGCTGATTAGTGGGTTTCGCAAGTATTTCTTCCGCTACTGGTATACAGACGGAACGAAAAGTGCGGACAAAATGAACCTGCCTTAAATCAAATATCGTTTAACCATACGCCATGAGTATAATGTAAAATTTAACGTGAAAGTAAGTCTTCGCAAAGCTTCGTAAACTAGAATGCCCAATGTTATCTTCATCGTCATACCATCAATTCTTGATCCATTACTATGGTTGTCTACAAGTACACCATGGCGGTCGATGTTTTGCAGGTGTATAATAGTCACTATCGACGGCTGGGCACTTGATGTGTTCGTTTTCGTGAAATTGAATCCAAAAGTTTCAGCGCTATTGACAATTGATTTCTATTTATATATTAAACCTATTTCGACTGTTAGATGACCAAGACTCGGCTGCGATTCGCAAATTCTAACATTCATTCAAATACGCTTAATTTTGAGAAAGTCAATCTTTATCCTCCTATATAATATATAAGTAAAATATCTCTCTGGCAATTGTATCTGCGTACGCATTGTATTCTCGTGACCAAATGCCCCAGTCCCGCGTCGTCTCAGTCCTCGATACTTCAGCGCTAACCGCAAACACGAACCGCTCGCAAGGCCGCCGTGACGGATGGAAAAAACGAGAAAGTAACCATCTTTATGACTGCTTTTATATGCAGATCTAAAGTTATCTCCACGATTCTCCCACGGGCCTTACGAGCGAACGTACTTTTGTAGGAAAACTGTTCAGCTGTCTGTCTGTGAACAATCGCAGTTTATAAAACATTTGCACCGTTCTTCTTGTGGTTTTGTTTTGCTTGTTCTATTGATACGAGATGACGCTGTATATCTTTTGATCAATTCAGATACAGTTGGAGATGTTTATGTTCCTTTATTTTAATGTAATAAATTATTATGTCTATTGAACATACTGCTTAATAACGTATTGCTGTAAAACTGTTTTATGTCAAATTCAATTTTAGAATGTTGCAAATTGTTTAGATTCCTCACATTCTACGATTTTTTAAACCCTTTATTCAAGTGAGTCATGATAATTAATGGTGATTTAATAAATGTAGGTTTTAGTAAACTACTATTCGAAAATTTGGGACATTTTTAGAACATTTATTATTAGAATTCTTTTGATCACGACATCCGTTTGATCATGTGACCTTATACATTTTTATGTTTATACACTCTCCTTATTAATGTAAATGCGTGGTACGGTCGGTTTACTTCACGTCTTGTGTGAATTTTTCGAGCGTATTTATTTATTTTAACGAGATGGCGTTTCGGTGATTTCGCGGTGATTCTGCACGGCCCGTTAAGTTGCGTTTATTATATGATAGTCTTTTGTATTGCGGAATTTACGATCAAATCTCGTACTCCAAATTTGTGTTGGTATTTTATTGCTTGGTTTAAATGTTACGACGTAAACAGCTGTTCCGATTAAAAAGAGCATTGTAATCGGATAATATTTTTTAATATTTATCCCGTAATTTGCGTAAGTATTACGACTTTGCACTGTAATAAATACTCCATTGAAAATAAATCTGAAAAATAAAACTTGTTAAGGACAAGGTTGTGGAAAATATACTTTAGACAGAAATTGTAGTGAATTTGATTCATTTCATTATGTAACGATAGGATGTTGTTAAAAATATTTTAATTCTGTTTTTTCTCATGACCTTTATATATTGCTATATTTATGGTTATATTTTCATTTGTTTCATTATATCGAACGATGTAATCAATATTGATTATTCCCGCTTTTACTCTAGGAGACTGTATCCAATATGGATGTAAACCTTAACCTTAATATACATAAGAAATGAAAATCGAGCTTATATGAAACTTCACTACGAGTAAAAACCTATAAAAGCGAGCAAACGAGGCCTAACACACGCCATTTACTACGTCCCAGTTGCTTTCAGCGGTTGATAGTGTTGTGCATTTATGAAAGCTCGACGGTGGCCTCAAAGAGTCAGCTAGGTCAGCGCCGGCTTACTTCTTAAACTTGGCCGCAAAACTGAAACGGAGCGTTCAAAGTATTCGAGGGTTCTCTGGCGAAAAACTCGCGGCAATGAACCTTTTGAACTGATTTGTGAAAGGAGGATTAGTTGATTTCGACGCATATTCCTTTTTGTTTTGCATCTTGTGCAAATCGTACTTTTAAATTTATTTAATTTTGTTACTTTTTCTTAAGAAGATGATTCTTTTTATTATATTATATTATGTGTGAAGAATAAACAAAGATTTAGT
>DWNY01002657.1:0-10785 GCA_018250635.1 Telegonus apastus | reverse complement strand
AAATCCGTTAAGCCGTTCTGAAGTTATAAAGTAACAAACAAACATCCATCCATCCTCACAAACTTTCAGCTTTATAATATTAGTATAACTTATTAGTGTGTACTGTGTCATGTATTTCATATTATTATTATTACAGCAGCACTCAAAAACCTCTACTTGAATTTTAATGTAACTTGCAGGTGAGTATTTCTTGAAATAGATCTGGACCCTTTTACTGTAAGCAATTCCAGAATAATATTTGACAAAAAATATAACCTAATTCTATTCTGTAAGAGCTCCCGGACCTCATCTTCTTTGAGATTAACAAGGCTCTCAAACAGTTTAACAACAACAATGTACCGGGCGTTGACGGAATCATAACAGAGTTACTGAAAGCTGGCGGAAAACACTTTTTAGTGGCGCTCTAAAACGTGTTCGATTCCGCCATCAATAGCGGAACTAAAGTGTGAAGCACAAGAGCAATGGTACTGTTACAACCGCTGTCTTACCAGTTGCGGGGCTTGTTGAAGGGATAATTGATGTCGATTACAATTACCTACATAAGCAGTGATACCCTAATGGTTGAAACTCGGCCTCTCAATTGGGGGGTCCGATGTTCAAATCACAGGAACGCACCTCTGACTTTTCCAAGTTATGTGCGTATTAGAATTTAATTATCATTTGCTTTAACGGTGAAGAAAAACATCGTGAGAAAACCTGCACGCCTGAGAGTTCTTTAAAAAAAAAGTTTGTGAAATCTACCAATTCGCACTGGGCCAGCTCGGTGAACTGTGGCCTAAAAGCTCTCTCACTCCGAGAGGGTGACCCGTTCTTAGCAGTGACGACGACACAATTACCTGAGATAAGCGGTCCAGATAGCGTCCTAAGTCGAACTATAAGAGGAAGGTCACTCTAAAAACGCACCTCGGCCCGGCTGCGTTCGAAAAATTACGTGGTATCTTCTCGCCTGAAATTTCGTGCCTGATGTCGAAAATTTTCAAACAATCTTTGTTGCCACCGCGACCAGCGCTGAATCGTGGTCTTCTATTGGAGGCCTAATTTGAATGCTCAGAGTCGCTATAGCTTATGCGCTATGCTTGGAATTTCGCTACAAGCCGACGCAACGATGAAATACGTAGAAGAACCAAGCTTATCGACATTGCTCTCAAAATCAGCAAGTTAAAGTGGCTATAGTCATAGCCACTTTAACTTCAGTCAGTCGACGGGAAACAAAGGTCCTGGAGTGGCGACCATGTTTAGGCAAAAGGAGTATAGGTTGTCTCTCGATCAGATAGGTAGATGACCTAAAGACAACAGCGGGCAACCGTAGGATTTCAAAAAGAACAAGATTAGTTGGAGTGGCGATAATTAAGGGAGGTCTATGTCCAGCAGTGGATCTCAAAACGTAGATGAATGGATGAATGAATAGATTATCATAAATGTAGGTTACTACAGAATTTATTTGATTTAGATTCACCCGCTCGCGGGGTGCTGCCGCGCCTTCTCGTTAGTTTTTTTATATTTTAGCACTCTAAGCTAAGCTATATTATATGAAACGCTATAAGATTTGTTAGGCTATACGGTAAAAAAAACGAAATGAGCCAGCAGGGTGTGGTAGATCATATGCAATTTCGGGTTACAGTGTTTTTGATTCGGGCGCTAACGCATGTCTAAGACAAATGCAATATCTTCCGCTGTATAATACAAATAAAAACTGATAAAGAAAGAGCACTAACAGTGTGACTCACCCGGGGCGTTAAATATGTCACTCGCTCGGGGCGCCAGATGTGCGAGTTGCCCGGGTCGCTTAGATGGCTTAGGTCGGTCCTGTTGGGTCATTTTGGTGCCCCCCGGATGACGGCGCCCGGAGCGACCGCTCCGCTCGCTCCGCCCTCGGGCCGGCCCTGCATATAGGTATCATTGGATGAACTCCATACTACTTCCATGTAAAATATAAACACAATCGTAATGAATTTGGCCGTCAAAACAACTCTGATAGTACGACAGTTTTCCATTCGTAACTTCATAATAAAATGTATCTATTTAATAACGTATTTGTATGATGTAGGACACTCCAATAGTTATAATTTTTTTGTATTTTCGCGCCACACCGCGTTATCACTGGGCCGTTTCGCGTTCGCTTACCTGCGTAGGACGTGTCGGTGACACTGCGATGGCTGAACAAACTTTTAGCTGAGAGCGAATTTTAAATCTGATATATCTCCTAAGATATTCGTCTAAATTACATAGAGTAAAGGACAATTTTAATCTATATTAAACACCCGAATTTACTAACTATTTATTTGGATAAGAATTAATATTCAATTGGAGAAAATAAGTTTGCGAATATGCCAATATTTTTAATTGATATTCTTAAGATTAAAATGTTTATTGTGGCTCAACCGTATTAGTTAGATATATGCTATAGCGGACTTATTGTGTAAGTTTTTTAATAAACTATAATTCTCTAGTACATGTTTTGATACATCTCTTATGGTTTAGGCAGCTAGCACGTAAGCTCTGAATAAATCGCAAATCCGGCGACTTCGTTACGAAAAAATGAGATTACTCTTATATACATAAGTTTTCGAAAAATAAGCAGCCTATGTTCATCGTCGGGCTTCAAAGTATCTCCATCTAAAATTTCATCATAATCGGCCTAGCGGTTTGGAAGTAAAAATAACGCAGACAGACAGAGTTACTTTCGCATTTATAATATTAGTAAGGATAGATGAAGCCAGATGAAGCAAATAAAATATATAAATTAATTGCGCTTAGAGTTCACACGAATATGAACATACTAAATAATATATAATGATAATATGGGAATTACAAACAGTTTCACAGCGTCAGGGACAGGGAATTTGCGAGCTTCTTGATACTTTTCATTAAAAAAAAGCGAAAAGAAAGAAGACGAAATGCAAGGCAGACCGGCTACTATACCTATCTTACATGCTGTAGATTTTGGGTTCGATCACGGACAAGACAGATATATAAATGACTAGCTGATGCCCGCGGTTTCACCCGTGTTAAAAAAGTAAAAAGGCATACATTGATATCTGCACTCAGCTGACGTTAGCGCCCGCGACAGCGACCGTAAGCGCGTGGAGCGTGCACTGTGGCTTTTTTCAAAAATTTAAATAACCTAAGTTAGTCCATACTCCATAGACCTTTAGGTATCTTTCAATGAAATTCCCGTCAAAATCGGTTCAGCCGTTTAGAAGAATACTTTAGCCAAACAGACAGATAGCCAGATAGACAGACAGACAGACAGACAGACAGACAGACAGACAGACAACCAAATAGAAAGACAGACAGACAGACAGACAACTAACCAAATAGACAGACCGACAGACAGACATACAATTTTTTTTAAATGTTTTTTTGTTATAGGTGCTGGGTATACTTTCATATGTATTTAGTAAAAAGTTGTTATTTAGACATTACCAACAGACACTTCAATTTTATTTATTTACGTCTGTCCGTCTGTCCGTCTGTCCGTCTGTCCGTATGTGCGTCTGTCCGTCTGTCCGTCTGTCTGTCTGTCTTTCTGTCCGTCTGTAACAGGGTTCTATCTCTTGAACGGTAATAGGTAAACACTTCATTTTTTTACAAAATATGTATTTCTATGGCCGCTATAACAACAAATACTAAAAATTAAAAAAAGTTCATAGTACAAGGGGGTCCTCATACATGAAACTGGCAATTTTCGACATTTTGCTGTTTATCTATTGAACCGTAATAGGTAGACACTTCATTTTTTTACAAAATGTGTATTTCTATGGCCTATAACAACAAATACTAAAAAATTTGAAAAGGTAATTATTATAGGGAGTCCCCACATAAAAAACCAATATTTTTCGGCATTTAACTGTTTATCTATTGAACCCCTTTATATAGTTATCAAATGAAAGGGCTTGAATTGCAGCATACTGTGCACTATGACAAATTCAAATCCAAGATAGTCGCTGCTACAATATAGCGGATTACATATATTTTTTAAAAATCCCTAAATATGGGTGTCAAGTGAAAGTGCCGATCTTTTTCATGCTGATGCTCATGCAACATTTGATGGTACAGAACCCTGCATGTGCGAGTTCTACTCACACGTGGCCAATTATTGTATCATATTTTTTGCTTGCTCTTTTAGCCGTTTATGGACAGAGCTAAACTTCAGTTATTGGCAGATAAAGATCCATAGCAATAATTTAGCATATACTCGTAGAAGTTAACAAAATCTACCGTGGGTTAGTATTTCCAACCTTGAACTCGACTACTTAAACGATGTAATCGAAATCAAAGATCAAAAATAAAGCAAGGTTTTTTGATAACAAACTTTCCAACAGAGGGCATGTTTTAACTAGTTTTACGTAATAGCGATTACGCAATTATTTCACAATAGATGTCATTACTCTAGCCAACCGTGCTCCGTTTATTTTCATGCAAGTGGCAGCACTGTGTCCCAGATTATTTTATTGATTTTTCCGAAGACTCCCGAACCTCTACTCGTTCTGAGTTAGTCTCGCGGTCGTCGGCAAACCGTATATCAGTTTCTTGTCGCGATTAACAATACAGTTTCCAAGCATTCTATTGGTTAATATAAAGTGAAATAGGAAGTTCCAGTTCCCTTTACGAAGCGGTAGTGCTGATTGATATTGAATACATCATGTCTAACGGAAGACGTCTCGTCTCTGCTCCATACCTCGTGAGAAGAATTAGGCGCACCAGGGGCGTGTTGCATAGTTCCAGCGGCCTGGTCATTCTCAGAGCGTAAGTATCTCATACCTTAGCACATTTATCGTAGTAATATAATAAAGGCGAATGTTGGTGAGGTTACATCGATGGATTTTTTTTACTTTATTACGCCAGGACAGCTGAAAATATCTGGTTGAACATAGCGATAAATTATGGTTTTATATAGTACATTGGCTAGTATTTATTCCGGAAAATGTACGGTAAGTTTGTTTTTATTTTTCGTTTCTTTTGTGGCAGTTTAGGGGCAACAGGCTATGGCTCCTATGGAAAAGCGTCACAATTTTATCGAGTAATGGTGTATTTAAAATTAGTTTAGCTAAAGTTTACTTAGTAACAAACATCTTTAAAAGTATTTCCTTTTCACAATTCCTCGAATCAACGTAGATAAGTAAGTACACGTATAACGTAAGATACCTTTCCGATTAATTTTGTCTTTCTTTCTGATTAACCTTCACTGTTTACCACTAGATGGCGCTTTACGATGAGCATTAAATTTTCTAAATCGCGTTATTAATATTTTCTTGACCTTCCAAACAATTTTTATATCAATTTATTTGGGGACCTATTTTTTTCCTTTGTCTTTAAAACTTGCAATTTCGATCGATAAGGTACATTATGTGAATATACTAATTTTAGGTTACTTGCATGCTTTGGTAATGAATGTCACGTTGTTTGCTGATAGATTTGAATACATTGTTATTAAGTTATTAGTAATGATTAGTGTGATGTGATTTACTATTATTTCGTAGTTTTTCGAAGTGCCTGGAAAACGTAAATCTAATCTTTCGCAAAGGGATAAACGGGACATATAAGTAACGAGACAAGACCTAAAGCGGAGCTTAGAAGAATAATGTAGGCGAGACGACAGGCTGCTTCTCGACCAGCTGAGATACCGGTTCGGTGACAACTGAGTACGCACAATATTTGGCATCGCAGCGTACTATTGAATTCTTGAAGAGGTAACGAGCCATTACTGAACGGGCGGCACAGCGATAGGAAACGTTTGTAAGAAACACGTGGTCTGTGTTTGATGAAGCGGCGAAGGTCGGGAAAGGAAACGTCATCCGTCAACGTGGAAACCAGGTCAAGTACTTCCTAGGAACTCTTACCAATTTAAAGCTGGTAGAACATGCAAAGAGCCTATGCTCCTACAGGCACAAGATTTTATATCTTAATGACCTTGGGATGGATTCAGATTGTGTATGTTACATGGAGTAAACAGGATTAAGTTGGTATTATTCCTACTCAGGTGTTGTCCTCCTTGACCAGAGATACGAGTGATTTTGCATTTGGGATCAACTGTACCTTACTAAACAGGAAAGTTGCAGTGCTATATTATATCTGTTAGATTGAATATGATTATAATGATGAGTCTGATAATCCCATCGTGAATGATGCAGATGAAATTTCGGTCTGTGACTTCTCGATCGATACCGAAGACGAACTCGCAACGCCTGGACCATCAAGGACAACAAAGCGTAGGAAATCTCGCTTAATTTCAAAATTATGTGTCACATATGTATGTTGTAATCATTAAAGTGGATACATTTAAAAAAAACGCGCCACGTTCTTTTTCTCAAGGTGGTGTGGAAATGAGTTGTTTTAGACAAACTTACATTAAATAATATTTGCAGCACTAAAACTGTTAATTTTACTACTATTAACCTATAAGGGTACTGATTTATTAAACTCCCGGAAATCTTTCCATCTAACCTATTATTTTCGAACCAAATGATTAAACTACATCGGAAGGCAATTTTCAAAGAGTCGTTTGCGACATTTTCGATGGGACATTAAAGTGTACCAATCTGCATTTGACCAGCTTCGGGGATAAGGGCAACAATGGAAAAAGTCTGTAACGGTTGATGAGGTACACCAACACAATTTTCATGTTTTTCACGTTCTGTTTGATTATTTAGTCAATTTAATATTAGTCAACGAAGGACTCACGCAAGACTCATATTTATGTCTATTTAAAGGTAAATAGCGATAGAACAGCAGTGATAGCCTAATGGTTGAAACTCGGGCTCTCAATCGAGGGGTCCGTGGTTCAAATCCCAGGCACGCACCTCTGACTTCTCGAAGTTATATGCATATTAGGAATTAATTATAACTTGCTTTAACGGTGAAGGAAAACACCGTAAGGAAACCAACACACCTGAGAGTTCTTTAAAAAAAAAACAGTTCCTGAAGGTTTGTGAAGTCTACCAATTCGCACTTGTCCAGCGCGGTGGACTATGGCCTTGAAGCCCTCTCATTCTGAGAGGAGACCCGTGTCCAGCAGTGAGACGATAATAGGTTGACGACGAGCGATAGAACAAAGGTCTTACCGCGTACAACAAAAGAAAAATATTGGAGCTGTAGTTGCAAAGTAGAGTAAGAGAAAAGCAGATGGTACTTAAGTAAGTTATGAGCATTTGTATCCATGATTACTAAACGTGTTATGTTTATATGATGTAGTCGTGGTACATATTAAGATTTGGTTTATAGGTACCAATGTATTAAGAGGAGATGCAACGCAATATCCCCCACCCGCTGCCCCGCCACACGCGCCCACAACCCACTGCCCCCTTCGTTCCGTATAAATCGATAACATCCAGGCACTTCAGTAGGTCACTGTTTACGTCTATACGCAGTTTGTAAATATGTAGAACTGTGCTAACTATTAAATCCATTTATTCATTTAGGTTTCTTAAGCCTCTTTAAGTTATATATAAAACAGCTTTAGTTGGTTATAATAGAACATTTAGGTCATTATGACACCGAGCCGTGTTTACATTTTCTAGTCATAAGTTTACAAAAACAGGATCATACTTTTCTTCTCTTTGTCTACTCGAGTTCTAAATTACTCAAGCAACATTTAATTTTAATTTGCTTTTAATTGCACACTGTGACCTTAAATCGCGCGCTTTTCCTTAACCTAAATAGTAGATTTTTACACAGTGCATAAAATATTTGACTTACTTCAAAATACATACAATAACAGTTCGACATATACGTCAATTATAATGTCAAAGTTCAAAGTCATAATGACATTTAAATAACATTAGGTTTGTTGTCATAAATGCCATAAAATAGTAAACATTAGTCATTTGTCCAGTTGTCTATCATTACATGGCGTTTAGCACCCTCATTGCTCTCGGCCGCTAACTTTACGCCGTGCAATAATAGACGACTTTAGTCATTCGTATCGTAACGTACTGTTACTAACCACAATGTAATTCTAAATTTTAACATCTTATCAAAGATGCGTTGCAACAAATCAGCTCAGATACGAGTACACAGACCCGTAAAGACACCTCTCGAAGTCTCGAGAGTTCATCTTCACGGCAATACATCTTTGCGAATTAACCGCTAAAATAATGTAGATATTCATCAGTGTGCCTCTATACGGTTTGGAATCACTAATACTCCATTTATCACTGGTACAAGCACGGGAATCTTGAGAGTAGACATCTCGTATCACGTTTACGGTATATATTTCTCAATAGTTCTCCATCTATTGCATACCTGAGACACTCTGTGTTAGATCTTGATTTAATTATTTGGTTACAACATTTTAAATATTCCTTGAGATTTCTTTTACTCTGCATTTTCCCATAGACCATGATCTTCTCCAAGCAGTCATTTTCTCGTCATATTTTATGACCAAACTTTGAAATAATTGTTAAGGCAGATGGTTGAAAGTTTTTATTTATAACTAGCTAAGAAGGCGAACGTTATTCTGCCATTTGTATTTAGAAGTTTGCCCGCGAGTCACAGATGTTTTTACCATAACGCCATCTAGTTCACTAAGAGATATATATTCGCGTACGTACGTAATTCGTCGTACTTCGGATTTTAATATGTATGAAATATGAAATTCTCTAAAGCATCGATTTTGATGAAATAAAGCCTAAATGTTAAATTAAAATTCGTAATACGAATATATCTACATTTCCATGAACTCAATCCCGTTGTTTTGGCGACAATAATTTTAAACACACAGACAGCGAGCGCGAGTCACATTCTTATTATACATATATACAGTTTTAGTGGCAAAGAAGCATACAGTCTATCTGATGGCAAGCGCCTACTGCCGCCCATAAATATGCGTAGTCAATCCCAGATAAGATTAGATTATTACCTAAGGTCGGCCCTGTGGCCGACCTTAGGTAATAATCTAGGTAGGAAGGAATCTGTATTCCTTGCTACCCCTGAGAATTAAGTTTGAAAACTTCGGATTTAGAATAACTACATCTCCCTTATCACGTCCTTAAAACCAAAACAGAGAAGCGCTTAGCACCAATATCTAACAGAACTAGCACGCTAAGAGATTGATTCATACTCACCGACTATTCACTGAATATAATTCTTTGAGCGATTGGGAATAAATCTCTGTTTTATCTAGTTCTGGTATCTTTTATAATAAGATCGGCCTGTTTTTACGCGTTTTATCGTACCAAATTTTAATTAAACTTTTATGGCAGATTTTTCCATAAAGGTTTATCTTTATTTGTCACTCACAGATCCTAGACAGAGGAATTGGTTCACGATTTCAAATACCGTTAAGTAAAGCGGACAGAGTGGGCTTAGTGTCTACCAAATTCTTCAAAGTTAACCTTCAAAAGGTACCCGACGCCGTGGGAGCGATGCCTCTAAAAAACTACCAGTGGCCGTTTTCAGCACTGCATGGAGGACGACGGGATCTCCAATGGAACACAACCGGAGGCCTCCGAGCGCGATGCCCCAACGAGCTCTGTCCCGGTGAGCATTGAAGCTCAACACACCGTCTGGTGTTTACGACGGTATGCGACCACACATACTGCCATCCTTCCCGGGGTCACTGAATGGACGGTTAGAACTCCCACTCTTGCAGCCCACAACCCCGGAAGCCCCCTTTTAGTCGCCTTTTACGACAATCAGGGGATACCGTAGCCCTATTCTGGTCCCGAGACTACTGGCACAAAAGTTATATGACCTAGTAACCCAAACTTAACGACTGTATTGAGGGCAATGTAACAAACTGAAAAAAGATTGTGGGTCTCCAGCAGAGAAACAGTGATTTCACAAAGATTCCGTCTAAACCAGCATTCAAAGTAAAATAGAAGTATACCTATACTTAAATCAACATTTAGAATGTTAAGGTCAAAATGCAACGTAGGCGTCCGATCGATACTGATGCTGATAGGAATGCGCATGTGCAACCTCATCCCTGTGTCCCATATTCCTAACCTTATATTTCTCTGAAACAGCAAACTAGACTTGAATAAAATTGGATATTTATGGAAAGAAACAGTACTGTTTATGGGCTTAAAACATCATAAATCCTAAGTGCGTGGTCAGAGGGGCGTTTTTGAAGTCATCAGTACGCATGCGTCAATTACTAAACAAAGGCGCTACACGTAAATGTCATTCGTGAAGCGTCCTCTGGTCGATTCATGCATGTAAGCAACTAGTTGCTAATTTCTCTAACAATTGGACATATTGTTCTCGCTGGAGCACAAAAACTGTAAGTGTCGTGTTTGTGTCGTGAAACGTGAATTTAGGATGCCTAGAAACAAACGTACCTCGAACGAGAGGAAAGAAGACCGCCTTCTAAACGGCCCATACGTACTTACACGCGCCCAAAGACACCGGCGCAATCGCGGACTTAGGTGAGCGACCACGATGTATGTGTAATGTTTGTTGTCCGTATATATCATATTTTTTGTGATTATATACATATATTTTCCGTAATCTTGTAGTGAATCCGGTTTTCATTACTACAAACAGCATTTTTTAATTATATGCTTTGATTATCGTTGAAATAGGATATCGTTGTCCGAATTATTATTTATTTTCAAAGAAAACAGTGTTATAATAGTATGATATAGCTATGTTAGCGTAAAAGCATCATTAAGCTTAAAAATATTGATTTACAAATTTGATTAATAGTTCAAATCATAAAATATTTGATCCATTGGTAACTTATTTCTTAATAAAATTAAAACGTTGATTTAATTATCATCAAAAAATATTTATATGTGGGTAAGTTCATATGTTGTTGCACCGCTACTTTGATATAAGTGT
>DWNY01002656.1:0-10786 GCA_018250635.1 Telegonus apastus | reverse complement strand
GTTACATAAATAATAAAATGTAAATGTATGAAGATTTGTGAAACGATTATTATATTTTGATAACCTTTGAAGATTGTATAATTTCATAATTTTCTGTCTTGAAAACTGGGTTAAAGGTGAAAACTTTGTAAAACTGTCTAGAAAGCAATTTGCCCAGAAGTTATTTATATAATGTAGATGAACTAGATCGCTTTTCTGTCGCGCGTGTTCACGCCGGCACGCGCGTCCCGCCAATGCGCGACAGTCAGTGTTGCCAACTGTTTTAAAACTTTCCCCCTAAATATATTTTAAAACTAGCTGTGCTACGCGGTTTTACCCGCGTTTAAAAAAGTAGTATTACATACATATAAGTGTTAGTCGGTTCTAATAGGTACATTATACATTATAGCAACTGTTAATGTGCTATTTCTTTGTGCAGCATCTTATTTCTTTTTCAAAGATAAAATTAGTTATTCCTTATACCGTCAGCTATCTGTGAGTGAGTCTCAAATATAAAGACAGACAGAAAAAATATTTACTATGATGGCGCTAGGACTCAAAATGAGTCTTCACCTCCGACAATAAGAGCTTCTATTTCGGTCTGTACAGACAGAAAAAATATTAATTGTTTTTTACTTATAGGTACCGCTTATATTTTTATATGCATTTAGTAAATCTTGTTATATTAACATTACAAAATTACTTTAATTCTAATTATTTATAAAGATATTTGTTATTGTAAAAAAACGAATAGCAAGTCACAGATGTATCTTATTATTATGTAGGTTCGGGTGTAGTAAATAACCTGTAAATACCGTAACATACAATTTTTCATGTTATCCGGCGGAGCAATTAATGTTATTTACGACATAAGACCCACGGAGTCTCGGGTTCTTGTCCCTTCGTATGTTGTTGAGTTTTTTTTAGTTTAGTAGTAACAAACGAGCAATCCACCTGAAGGTAAGTGGCCACTGCCGCCCATGGACATTTTAAATCAACTCAAAGTAAGAACTAAGTCGATGTAAGATCAAAGTCCTACACGTAAGGTTGACCACAGATGCGTTGCTACCCTTGAGGACAAAGTTTGAACGCCTCGAATAAGTACATATGTATGTCTCGCTTACCACACCTTTCAGACTAGAACAATGAAGCGCATTACACTGCCGTCAGTAGGTAGAAATAGGCGTGGCGGTGATGCCGCCGTGAAGTTGATCCACAAAAGGCTCTATCTCCTGAAAAACTGAATGTTTATTGATTTTTAATTTTGGAGGTTTATTGATGTTTTTGTTTGTGACTTTGTTGAAAGAATTCAGTTAGTCAAAATTTGATTAAATAACTTCGGTTCTGTTTTATTCTCGTGTTTTCCTTTCATACTTCAATCAGTGACAGACCTTTTGCCCTGACTTAGTCAAAAAATTCAACATACAACATCCAAAATACAGGCTTCGATTGCGGCTTTGCGTGCGCCACGGAATACTTTTGGATAGTCAAAAGTAGGTACCTATCCTGTATTTATCTTCATAATAAAGATACTAATATAAGGTTACGATTTTTTAAATTTATTATAAGGCGGGCTCCACACCTTGGATCCAACGTATACTTACCAAATACACAACCTAATTTATAATATTCTTTTAGCTAATTTATATTAATTAGGAACATTATCCACCTAGTAGTCGAAATAAGGTTACTTCAAAACTTGTTGGTCAAAAGTTACCAAAAAAAATCGGTTCAAAGTCTAGAGAAATAGATAGTGGTCTGTCATTGCTTATTAAAGATAACTATTGCCTGCGACTTCCTACACGCAAAATATAATACAACCATTCACCCCTTTATATAACCCCCTTAGGGATGGAGTTTTTTGTCTTAATTTCATGGTTCTAGCCTAAGTAGTAGGCATTGCGATAATTAGTCCGAAGCAGATAAAATATCCTAGATATACAGTAATCAGTCAGATTCAAAGCAGACTCACACAAAAAGTCTAGTCTAAACTTCAAACAGTCGGAGTTAGGACTTTAAATAAAATCTCCATCCCGTAAACTCTCATTACGATCTGTCAGCGAAAGATGCAAACAGTATAAAAAGATACCCAGCCGTATGTAATTTACAAGCCCGCATTGGCCAACGGTACTTTGGTTTTCACTTGTTGTACTAAAAGCGGTAAACGATAAGCGATGGACGAAAAAAAAACGTTTTTCACCCTTATAACCACTGAAGGTTACGAACGTGTAATACCTAATTATAATAACTAGTAAACCCTCCACAATGGTTGAAACTCGACAATGATAACAAACCACGCATTTTTTGACATCTGACATAGTTCAATATATGTATTCATTGTGAGTATTGTTGACCGTAATGTAAACAATTCATGTTTTATTTTGTGTAACAGTTATTGTACATAAATATTATCTCCCACGTCCTTTCTCTTCGTGGACTTTATCGTAAACCTAATCTTACAATCCTCTGTGCACGCAGTATTCCAAAAATAGTACCGCAAATTTTCGCTTCACGTATTAACACATTGATTACTTCTGTGGAAACTTTTTGTCGCACGCAAGTTGAATGTTAGTTTTTTTTTAAATTATATTGAAGTAGCAAAGGAGCGATGCAAGCAACGAGCATCTGACGGTAAGTGACCACTGCCGGTCATGGATGGTTGTTATCAATTCCAGATAAGACAGAGTCCTACCTGCGGTCGATTGCAGATGCTTTGTTGTTACTCTTAAGGCCTAATTTTTTACGCCTTGAATTGGTATGTCTTCCTTACCACACCCTCAAACCAGACCACAGCAGTGTTCCTCAATCATTGACTACTAAATAAGTAGGTAAATACAGATAGAGTGTAATAACAGATGATATTAATTTTTAAATAGCTTATGTTAATTACGGAGCGATGTTCGCCTTCGGTCAAACAAGTACCTTAAACCCGTTAGTCCTTTGCCCCTCAGTGATATTTTCAACAAATACAATTTTATCTACATTTCTCGTTTTTAAACGAACGTGATATTAAATTTTGTTTGCTCTGTTCTCTTACAAGCATAGTGCATTTGCTTTTTTACAGTAATTTATCATTTTAAGAGGATTTCCTGATTGTCCAAAAATTTTACCTAATATGTACGAGTATCGAAATACATGAATATTTTTTTTTTGTATACTACAAGCATCTTCGTAGATGTAATATTGTCGGTGCTTAGTTATATAACTCGCATAACTAGTGTAGCCGGGGATCGAACTTGGACCCCTCTACATGACTAATGAGGTGTAACGCTTCGTACGCAGTCGGTATTCGTTCTATAAACATTACAAAAATCTTAATCACACTTATGAAATAGGTGTTTGCGCGATTATGTCCGATTGACATGACTTAAGGCTGTAATTGTAAAGTTCTTTCGAATTAGTTTTATACTGCCTTATTACTATTATTTTTCGTTGATTATGTTACTAATCGTATTATTATATCGAAAATAGGCCGTCTAGTACTTTCCAGTTTCTGTTAGATCTCCTTTTAATAAAAATGTACATGCAATGGCAGGTCATTTTATATTAGATTTATCGGAAGTGAAAATATGTAGGTAGTTTTATTGTTTATCGAGATGTACTATATACAAAATATTCATTATAAATTTCTAATCATAAGCTTTTAAATAAAAAAAAGTTTCATCAAACTCAATCCAGTATTTTAACGGTTCTTAAAAAACCAGAGATTATATAGTTGAATGCCTTTAGAAAGAAGGTTAAAACAAACAATCTACCAAGCAATACTTTAAAGCATATTAGTTTAGAAAATAAATTCACAAATAATCGGTTCATTCAGCATTATCCTCCAATTATACATTAATACATCTTTATCCACTAGTTTTACATGCTTCCGTTACCACAACTTTTCAATGATCTATCTGATGACAATTCACAATTGAAAGCAATCGTCTCTATTCCAAAAAGTTGTAATAGAAGAAGTATTTAATATTGTAACAGCTTCCAACTTTACTATTGGGTTTAACTTACAGCTGTGGATGTTGTATGTATCTAATTTTTATAATATTGAGTGTCCCCCTCATAAGTGGTCATTGCTGACTATTGACATATAGGTTTCCTTATATGCAAAACTGACACACATATATGTCCAAACACAAGAACTTTTAGTTAGGCATAGCAGTGATACCTTCCTGTCTTGAATTGTACTAGTTCTAGGTCTGATAAAGTTCTCTACATGAAAAATACATTTCAATCAATACAATGTACATGGATATTTTGTATTGTTTTATTGATTGTCGCTACCTCCAGGATGAGAGTAACCCTAGTTTATTTGTCTAGAAAAGTGATATCTATATTAATATGTGAAGCCATAATTTGTGGAACCATTTCGGGTGGACAAAGGAGTAGGAGATTAGGTATATGTGAAAGTCCAAAAGAAGGGATAATATTCATGTATAATAACTGTTACGAGTATGTTAAAATTAACTTAATGAATCATGTATTGTTTACATTACCAAAATTAGTACTGACAATGGTAAAAAATATTGTCAACTATGTCAGGTGTTGGCTAATTAAACGCCATTTTTTCTCATTTTCAATGAATGTCTTCTTAATGCACAGACTAAAAATATAAAAGATTTTTTATTTGGATAGATTTATTGGATGTATTATTTTTTTAATTGTGGTCGATTTTCGACCATTGTGACGGGTCCAGTAGTACTAAGCCCAGTTATTTATTTAACTATGTATGATCTCTTTTCTATCACAGTTCTGACCACTTCTCGTACACGAATCATGAGTGCAAGGAATCGAACGCTCGCGATGTACAAGTTCCCGTGTGTCCGCTCTGTGGGGCTCCAGTGCCGGGGAAGCGCGGCGAGCCCCCAGATGTTGCAGTCGGTGCTCATATAGACAACCAATGTACATCTGATCCTGCCAGGGAGAGAAGAAAAAAGGTAATGAAAGTTGTGATTACTTAAGATTGTGATTACTTAACTCTACATGTAAGTGGCCAGAGACACCCATGGAAAATTGTAATCGACTCCAGGTGGGATCAGAGGAAGGACTCTGATATTGGTTGAGAGATTCTACCATTAAGAATTGGTTGAAATACCTCTGATAAGTACGTCCATTTCTTACTAGCTTAAAATCAGAATGCATCAGAATTAGATTAACATTTCTATTCCGAGGCAAAAATAGGCATTGTTGTGGTACCTCCAGACTAGAACCAATAACTGTTAAAACGGCAGTTTATTTAAGTTTTCAAAATTCTTTACATATAATAGTACATTAAGAAATTGCATTGTTTTATTTCACCTTTATCCTTCTGATTGTTGGCTAGACATACTTACTTACGATACTTACTTAGGGGTAGTAATGCATCTGTGGCCGACCTCAGGCAGGACTGTGATCTTATTTGGAGTTGATTATATGTGTCCATAGGCGACAGTGGCCACTTACCACCAGGTGGGCTGCATGCTCGTTTGCTACTTCCATAACATTATTTCTTAGCCTTGCAGCAAGAAAGTAACACATCGTAAATAATAAACTATCAAAGGTGGTAGTGATATTACATACAAACACAGCTATGGTTATTACTACTGTAATACTGTAGCATGAAGTAGTAATCCTACATCAGATGTTGAAATTCTTCATTGTATATTATTCAACCTTCATTGTATATTAATCGCTAAAGATACAATCTTAGCACATTAGACCTTGCTGGCTAAAAGCGGATTCATACAATCGTCATTGAGAACTGCATTAAATATTTGTTAATTTACCTGTTTTTCTCATTTTAGGTGTTTACAAACAGATGTTCATTGAAAGGATGCAAGACTAAAGAAATGGTGCCGCTGGTGTGTGGCGAGTGTTCTATGAATTTCTGTTTGCGTCATCGACACACTACAGACCATTCTTGCGTTGGGAAATTGGGTGCGAAGAGAAGACAGGCTGCGTAAGTACACATTTATTTAAATATTCCATACTAACTGTGCGCCGCGGTTTCGACCGCGTTAAAAAAAACTGAAACATGACATTCATATGCTTAAACAAAAGTGATAGCTGCCTCTAATATATCTTGGTAGAAAGTGATATCGTCACCGGCAATGGCTTATGGGTGTAATTTTTTTTTACACTTATTTAAAGTATGTAAAGTAAAGTATGGTATGTTATGGCTTATTCTGTCAGTTGCCCCCCTTGGAAAGTCCCATCAAAATTTGTCCAGCAATTACAAAGATTTCCCTGAAGAAATAGACAGATAGGCTGACAAAATTTTTAATAAATGTGGTTTTGTTATAGGTATCATGCATACTTTCATATCCATTAAGTAAAAAGTTGTTATTTTGACGTTACAAATAAAACTTCAATGTTATTTATTTCTACATATATTTCGAAACGCCTCTTATAATAATGTCTTCTTACCACCATTTTCAAGCTAGAACATGGCAGCGTTTAACATTGCTGTTATATGGCAGAAATAGATGATGTTCTGTCTTCCAGGTTTCAACTTCTTCAAACGTTCTACCGCCTAATATTTGACGCTCATCTTATAATAATTGAACTGTATGTAACCACAACATTTATACTTACAGCGAAGCTGCCATGGCTCGGATGAAAGCTAATGAAATGAACTTTGCGAATAGAACACCTACAACCACGCCTGTTCGCTCCTTTACGGATGTTCAAGGAAATATGGTATGTTTTAATTATAATTTCTTTACAAGGTTATATTTCTTTGCAATGTACGAATTATATGTGGTAGGACAAGTGTTTTATTAGCAGGCAGATCGTAATTAATCTCAGTCAAGGCATTGTAAATTAGTGTGCAATATTAGTGGCATACAATACTCCTTTCATTAAGATATTTTTAGTAGATTGCGTCAGAAGGAGGGTGTTTTTCGAGCGTATGTATGTCAATTTCTTCGGCACGCCCGACAGTCCAAACGGCCAGACGGAATTTAACATTTGAGGTGTCGTTAGAATCGTCTTAGTTGTCACAGTGACATAGGCTACACAATTTTTAAATATGGTGCCTGCGAATGGAAAAAAGGGGGATAGGACGAAATATTTTTGTATGATAACAATATGGGTATTAAAAGCGCCCACTTCCACCCACGTATAAACATTATAGAACAGGGGATCTACTTGAAGTTGATTACAGATGCATTGCCACTCCTGAGAACCATGATAGTCGCCTTATATATATATATATGTAAGTCAGCTGATATCCACACCTTGCCACAGAATCTCAAGAACTGCTTCACAGACATAAGTCACAGTAGAAACCACTCCCGTTAAACTGTTCTACCACCTTGTTGGGCAAGTGCAGATTGAGTCTTAACATACTTGCAATAACTTATTGTGTATAGAACTAAATGTTGAATTCAATTAAAGCAAGCAGCAATGCATTCATATTAAAGGTGGTAGGACGTGGTCCGACTCCGGCGGCATTCCCGCCACACCTATTTCTGCTTAACCGCAGTCTTAAGCGCTGTTATGTTGTGGTTTGAAGGGTGTGGTAAGGGAGACGTACTTATTCGAGGCGTTCCAACATAGTGCCCAGGGATGGTAACGCATCTGTGGTCAACATCAAGTAGGTAGTACTTTGATCTTATCTGGGGTTGATTATAGATTTCCATGGACGGCAGTGGCCACTTACCATCAGATAGACTGCATACTCCTTTGCTACTTCCACACTATGAACAAAAATAATTTTACCGTTTCAGACTGAAGACGAAGCATTGGCTCATGCTCTAGCGCTCTCGATGCAAGACCAGGGTTCGAATCTGACCAGCGCAGACGTCGTGAGGGCTATGGCCCGGCAGAGGGTCGGAGGGGAACAAAACTCCAGATGCACGGTTTCTTAGCACTCCATCGAAGTACCTACAGCCATATCAGCTTGAAGACGTTTTTGTGTTTGTAGTAGTGTAACACATACATTAAAATTATAATAAACAGGTTTGTGCGAGCAGTCACATACCTCATTTCTCGTGTCAGTTGCAAACAGATGTCATGCCAAGTTGTTTGTTTTTTTCTAACTGTTCTTATTTGGCTAATTAATGTCGTTTGATATTAAAATTATCAGTAATAAATTAGATACAATGTGAGAAAGATTAACCGGACAAAAGCAAAAACAATAATGTCTATAATAATGTCTAGAGTTGAAGAAACTAATCATAAAAACAGTTGGGTAAAAATAATATTGTATAATATTAAATATCTACATACTAATGAAGATATATAAAAAATATTCGTTTATTTATATGATGACCGTGCACGTGTACTAATGCAAAAACGTCTCCAAGCTGATTTAACAATAATATATGTACGGTTGCCTTGTGACCAAACACAAGATACATTGTTATTTTCCTTGACTCAGTTGATGTTATATCGTGTTTAAGCACAATTTGTTACGATTAAGTAATGCAGTACATAGCTTTTAGTGGCAACGCATTTGTAGGCAACCTTAGATAAGACTGATCTTATCTGGGGTTGATTACATGTCCATGGGCGGCAGTGGCCACTCATCAGGTACTGCATGCTCGTTTGCTGCTTCAATGTTATATAAAATATGTTAATCCATTTTGAAATCGCCTTTACCTTTAAAGCTGACTATTCAATGGACGAACAGTTTTGGGACATGTGTGAACAATTTATTGACAAAATTATAATGTTAGTATAGGATTGGATGTCAACATTGAAACTGACAATATTATATCATGTATCGATATCATACGGGTTCAATAATTCTCAAAAACAGTAGCCTACTGTCAATTATTTGTTATTGTATCCATTATACTTTCATTATACTTGCCTTGTAATTGTTACTCTCCTAAACATGTAATTTGTTTTACATAAATAAAACATAACGAAAGAATACTATTTTAAACATATTTTAAATTGCGATAAAGCTCCATTAGATAAAGTAATAAATACATAAATATTATATCTGAATATTAAAAAATGTGATTTACAACATCAACCTTTAGGTACCTATACACTTTTCTAATGTACATAATAATTATTTTTTGTAAATATTATTTCAAGATTGTTGATCATTAATCAACAATATCTGTACGCTTATTTAAAACTGTCCAATCAATATGAAAATGTCCTGATTAATTGTTTAACTAACTATATATTGACCACTCTCCTTAGAGACATAACATTCCTATTTTATATTATAACATTATTAAATAGGTACATATTTTATATTATTCAATGCTCTTATTTATTTTGATTATCAATGCCTTATATTGAATTTAATATAAATGGCATTGAGTTTTATGAATCGTGACGTCAAAAATTTAGCGTTGTGAAATAATACTTCTAAAGTTTGCGTAATATGGATTGATGGGTTAATACTAGACTACGTTTAATCTTACATATATAGGTCTTTTCAAAATATCCGGCTATGGACACCCTACACATAACTGCAAGCCATTTAATACATGCTCTTAGATAGAACTATCTTCAACTATCAATCACATCATCAATTGAAAACCTCTCTGTGATGGTCCTCAGTTGATGATAGCGATTTATCTGATTGTAAAAGCGATGAAAATTCTGTACCTTTCGGTAAATACAAATATGTCTGCCTCATCTTAAATGATAAAATGTAATATTGAATTATCCTACCCTAATTATTATAAATTCTAATGTCAGTTTGTTTGTAACATCTTCGCGCCTTAACTATTCCACCAATCTTTATAAAATTTTGCACACACATTGCCAAGAGTCCAGAAACGGACATACCTTCCATCCCGAAAAAAGATTCTATTCCTGAGGGATATTCTATATATATTCTACACCTACGGCCTCTTGACAGGAATTACATATGCATTGTATCTGAAACATACAATCAAACTACTGTGATTGTACATGTAGGTACACATTAGCGCGAGCAAAGCCGCGCGTAATAACTAGTAATAATATACAAGGTTATGGGGCCCTTATATTTGATGTCGTGGTATTGAAGTCATTGTATGAGTAAAGCGAGCCTAAAGTATAAATCTAACCAATATAAAAACGCCCTATCATTAGTTCCCCATTTTCAAGCATATCATTCAAAATCTTGAATTATTTTGTAACTATAATTTCATACATCTTTGTTAAATCTTAGTGTAAAATTTATGTGAACTATTTCTTTACTTTTACATATATGGTTTAGAAGAATTTCAAATAACACTATATGCACATTACTTTTTGTATTTTATCGAAAAGGCAAGCGCACAACCTTGCAGCTAATTTTCCGTCTCTTGGAGAATATTTTAAAATCTTAAATAAATGTGCAGTGATATTTAAAATAATCATTAACGATTGATTACTATTTCAGTACATAAGATGTCTTTAAAAATTATTAATTTTGAATTTTGTATAAAATTATTATTAAATTCGCATTAATTCATTTTGAATTAAGTTTGTAGTCGTTCATATTAGCTGTTTTTTTTTTAAAGTTGTCTACAATATATTTGAAGTTAAGAAGGAATTGTAAACATTAAACATTGTTTTTAAACAGTAGTTTAATAATTGTCCATATATTATGTTGGTATCTTTTTTAGATTCATAATTTTCATTTTAATGTTATAATTGAGTTCTACGTGAATCAATTGTATTCGAATCATTACAATATCTCACCTAGCTTGAGCTGTGTTCACAAATAGTTTAAGTATGTATATAATGTATTTTAATGTTTAAATGATAATATTTTTGAGAGAAAATATAAATGTTAATAAAATTCCCAACAAAAATAGACTTTTATTTCATAAAAATAACAATACAATTTAGTAAGTAAAAATAAATTGATAATGTCATATAATATATTCTT
>DWNY01002655.1:0-10786 GCA_018250635.1 Telegonus apastus | reverse complement strand
GCTTTGCAATAGAAGCTTTAGCAAGATAGACTTTGACGTATATATATTTTTCAACCAATAAAAAAAATCATCAGTAACCACCCGTTACCTAACAATACAATACAATATAACAATACATCACCTTCGTGATATTATTAGTATTAAAGCTTATGCGTTAACATACATATAATTAACAATAAGTGTTAGTTATTAGTGGAAACTGTATTGCGTTAAGTATATTTCAACTGTAACACTTCACTGTACTGTAAATTGTTATTTGCTTTCCAAATAAAATAATTTTAGGAAACTAGCTCTTCACGAGTGACTCCATGAGAACTGACACTACAAGTCTCGAAACTTAAAATGGACAAGTTAATGAGCTGAAGCACATTATTAGGAGCAACTTGGCACATTCGTGCTGGGCAAGCCTTCAGTGTTTCAACACACGCGTGGCACGCCTAGGGTTGCCAAACTTGAATAAATAAAAGAAAAAATAACAACTAAAATTCAGAATGGGACAGACGGCACGGTATTTGGTTAAGAATGAATGGAAAGATTGAAAAATAATGTTTATAAGCAATCTTCCGTCAATGTTCAAGAAATATACGAGTAGATATTAAAAGTTGAATAAATTAAAGCTCATTAATTTCTGAGAACATTTACGTGTAATTGTGTAGCAAACGCATCTGTGCGTTGCTTTTTCTGACCACACAAATCGACCGAGGATTAATAAGGTCATCGTATGAAAGAGACTAAGTAGCCACACCCTTTCATCGAAACGAAAAAATACTTCACGTTATAAATGAGTATGGTGGTGATACGTGCCCGGTCAAACCACTCTTTCTACCATCTTTTTCTATTTATACCCGAAAAAACAAGCAAGATAAGACTAACTAACAGCACCAACAGCTATTTTTTGTCTCCTTAAAAGACTTTAATGCAGTACAGGACGTCCCAACTCGCGCAAACACATGGCAACCCTACATGGCCCGTTTCAAAACAACATCGAATGATTCGCACAACAGGCGCTCCCAATACGAAATGCGAAATGTTTTCACTTGCGTACTTGCGTAATCTCAAATTGACCTGTCGTCACTTGAAAAATAAAATCATATAGTATGTTAAACCTCTACCCACTGCACGGGCAAGGGTCTCCTCTTAGAATAAGAGTTTAAAAGCTCCTAAAAGCATCTAGGATGTGCCCTAGACGCTTTTAGGAACTTTTTTCGAAGCATTTTTTACAAGCACAAAGAAAAAATATATACACGAGGAATAGATAACTTCATTTCCGTCGGGAAGTCGGTTAAAATCAAATCTGCCGGCATCCGGGACTTTTCCTTGAAAAGCATTGTAGGTTAACCTATTTCTAACATGGAGCACTCACTAACTGCCTAACCTGCCCGGTCCAACCGTTTCGGTTTTAACACCTTTATATAGCAGGTGATAAATTATTTCTAAATAAGCACATAACTTCGAAAAATTAGAGATCTAGTTTCGAACCACAGACCTTCAGATTAAAGGACCAAATTTCAAAATACGCTATCAATGTTTAAAAAAATAACTACGTCGCGTCAAAAATTAAAATTACGGGTAAGGTCAAATGTAACAATTAATGTTATTAATTGTTAAATCATGTATTATCATAAATGTCGCGTTTAAAGTAAGCATGTATTAAGAACATGTTTAATGAGAACCGATACATGACATATGGCATGATATCGACACTTAACATAATTTCACGCGATAAGTATCGGTACCAATTACCCATTACCGGTTCCTTTTCCTAGATGGCTAATTATATACAAACATGCAAAGAACAAAATGCTACGGAATTATATAGAGCTTACTTATATAATTGGTTGATTCCTAATAAAACATCATTAGTACGCTATGATGTACATTTCGTTTTATGGAAGTAGCAATTAAGGGTGAAATGAGTTATTATTTACAGACAATACAATTCATATAAATTACAATTATCATTATTCTGCAATTATACTTTTAAGGTTGTACTTATAGTAGGTATGTGTTAAGCTCTTTTTTATAATTTAGAAGTATCAAACGAGCATGCAATCCAAATGGCTGGCCAGTAGCGACCATGGACATCTGTGATCAACAAAAATAAGATTAGATTGGTACCTGAGATCGGTCACAGACGCGTTGCTACTTCATAGGCCTAAGGTATAAGTATGTCTCCCTTACCACACTCTTCAAACCAGAACACAGCAGAGCTTAGCACTGCTGTTATAAGCAGGAACATTATATATGTAACGGTGGTGCCGCCGGAGTCGAACCACAGAGTTCTACCGTATTTCAGAAAGGGTTCTACTAGACGGTGTCCTGTATAGGGAGAAGACTTACATAATTAACTAGTCTTCAATCGATACTCCCATCTCTTTGAGATTTATAACAGGTTACTTTGGGCGACAATGATTCTTTAATCTTAGGTAGAGTGCATATGCATTCGTTACTTGTTTAAGTAAGCAAAGACTTAAATTCTACTCTGCCCTTTTTTAAATTACTTTAAAAAAAAACATTTTAGTGTATAAATCATTTCAAATTACCGTAGCGTCACAAACACAGCGTTACGGTATCAGTGTAAAGTGAAACCAAAACAAAAAAAATATTTCATAACCAAAATATATTCAAAATGGTCTAGTAACTTATTTTGTTTATCTTACGTGTTCACGCTATATTGGGACAAAGCAGTTTTGACACATTACCAATAACGCTTAACTAATTCATTGTAGCTACTCATCTATACGTTTACGTAAGAGCACCTCGCCAATGATTAGCATGTCAACGTAATCAACAAAGAAGTCAATTAGTTCGGCCCAACTTTCTTTACTGAACGCGGAATTAGACCTCAAATTTACTATGTGTGCGGTAGACAGACCAGACATTGCATGTATATTAAGTATCCATGAATTTGTAATGAAAATATGAGTAGCAATATAGTGAAATAAATTGTTATTCTTGTATAGAATTTGTGCAATATTAAAACCACAAGAAGTAAAAATAACATCGCAATTATCTGCTATCATTTTTTTAAATCATGTATCAAACGAGCATGCATCCCACCTGATGGTAAGTGGCCACTGCCGCCCATGGATATATATAATAAACCCCAGATAGAATCACAGTACTGAGGTCGGCCGCAAATGCTGATACCCCTAAGGACTAAGTTGGAACGTCTCGAATAAGTATGCCTTCCTTACCACACCCTTCAAACCAGAACGCAGCAGCGCTTAACACAGCTGTTAGAAGGCAGAAATAGGTGTGGCGGTAGTGCCGCTGTAGTCGAACCCAAAGGGTTCTACCACCTTTAAATGATTGATATGATTGTATATGTTTTAAACCGTGCAAAGTGTGTTGTGTAAAAATACATATACCAAAAAATATACGTAGCTGATATACATGCAACGGATTATTGGAAAATTAGCCTAAGCCTATATATATTATGAATTTCCGCAAAGTAACACCCAAGTTCTTTTTTGCTAAATAGGTATGACATAAAATTGAATAATATAAAATTCATTATAATTCCAGTCTTAAAGCTCATTTGCTTATTTGGGCACCAAAACAAATCATTAAAAACCAGTTTTGTTTTAAACTTCTGTCTGTCTGTCGGTTAAATAATATACAAGTTTGACCCAATTATGATTGAACTTTTACAAAAAAAAATGTTTATAGGGATATTATAATTATAGCAACACTTTATCCTAAAATTATAAGACATGTAAGATCCTACTTAAAAAAATGTAAAATTACTTATATAGGTATGCGTAACATAATCTCCTAAGAAAGAATTTCATTCCATGAACCCTCCAATACTTCGTCTAATTATGTTATTACCTAATATGCCAAAATGTTTGTTCTAATTTCATAAAACGTAAAAATATCGGCCGCACAAGAATGAGATTAATATCCGTGGATAGGTATTTGACATTTGAGTTGATTGGCATTTAAATATTATTACATACCTCTAACATTAAAAACCTCGATATGTTTCTGGGATAACTTTGTTATTACTTCCTTGTATCATTTAAATTATGAATAATGTCTTTATAACCCGTTGTGTACAGTTTCGAGATACGATAGCAACGACTTACCTTATCAGTTTCGGATACTCTCAACACAATTTTGAGTTTCGGGTTGTTCTTTCGGTACTCCTTGAGGAGAGAGTCAAGTTTGTCTCCTCTCGCGTCGCCCGTGTATACGAGATGGGTGCACTCGGCGAAGTCGGATGCGCGCGCGCTATTAACGTAGCAGACGAGGCGAGCGGCCCCGGGGCCAGCTCCTTCGACGGAATACGCGGCTGCAGCCACGCATAGAAACCAGAACCACATCGTAAAAATCAATCTGTCATCTCCGTTTGAATATGGCTGGAAGCGCGTTGGTCGGTTGGTTACCGTAGTACGAGTGGCAGGCTGTCGCGGCCGGCCGCAGTCATAGGCGCCCCCGCCCTGATGGTGAGCAAGGTCGCGCGCTCACCGTAGCTCGTAACTGGAGCTCGAACCAGTGTCAAGAATGCTTTTACATGTCATTCTTGTTACGTATGGACATTTCGCAATCCCGTGAAACGTGCCGACCGCTCAGTGGATGAAACTGAAACTGAGTGACATCGGGTCCGAGAAACAGTTACATGGCGACGTCTACTCAACCGGAACACATGTATAAATATCCTGAGTCGACGCGATCGGATGTTAGATCCGGTATCCTAGACGCTTGATAGACTTAGCTAATTAAGACGGTAATTAAGTGCGTGTGGAATTTGAACGAGGCGCATAGCAGACCTTTTTGCATCATTTACATCGTAATAGTTTTAAGGATTTTTACTCCAGGCGTTATGCAAAATATAATTCAAACATAACTTTAGTGTCTCGAAAAAATACGTAGAATGTTTTCTGTATACAACGCTACGTAGAAAGTAGATTTATTAAATTCCATATTACTTATCTTGTTGAAGAAATACCTATGTAAAAATTTGAGGGCCGCTGCATTTTAATATAAATCTTGAATTAACAAGTTTAACATTAATTAATCTCATATACGAAGTTAGTGAATCAAGAACAGTCAACATTTTAAATTAGAGCGTATTCACCTAGTACACAGTTTTGTAATTAACTGCATGACATAATAGTAACATATCAGTATGTTATAGTGTGTTCGAAGACCCGAGCGGCCAAGCAATCACCATATAATCACGGTTCTAGCTTCGATTCCCGTCAAACCAAAATCTGAGTAATGAGTTTAGATTTTTGTTTTGGGTCTGGGTGTTTGCATATACGTCTTTGTGTGACTTTATGGCACCCACGACACGGGTAAAATTAAGATTTTACCCACGACTCGGGTAAAATTAAGATTTTACCCACGACACGGGTAAAATCTTAATTTTACCCGTGTCGTGGGTAATGCGTTATTGTTAACTTGTTGCATTATTAAAGCCGGTGGAAATCTAAGTGGTTTGACGCCGGCGGCACCACCACCACAACTAATTACATCACTGATAAACACTGCTATGTTCTAGTAAGGTGGTGTGGTAAGGCAGAGGTACTTATCCGAGGCGTAAAGCAGACAGACATACTTATCGGAGGCGTTCCAACTTAGTCCACAGGGGTAGATGCAGGGGTAGAGGGGTTGTCAACCTTAGGTAGGAATTTGATCTTATCTGGGTTTGATTGCAGATGTTCATGGGCGGCAGTGGCCACTTACTATCGGGTGGGCTGCACGCTATTTTGCTGCTTCCTAGCTATAAAAGTATAGAAATGGAACTTTATCTTTTATATTTTATAGAAGTACATGAACATGCAGTCCACTTGATGGGAACCGACCATTATGGACATCTATAACCAACCTCAGATAGGATTAAAGCCAAGTCTAATGGGAGGTTTTCACACCAATGGAATCGCTGTGTAAATCGGTATAAACCAAATAAAAATATACTCTCTATCTAAAAATGTAATGGACAGCCATAATATTGATAAAGAGATATATTTATGAAAACGTAATAGTTACGGGTGATTTGAAATCTTATCATACCACATACTAATGTTGAAGATAACGGGAACTATTTCTGTAGTATTTTGTAAATCACAAGTGGGCCGACCATGTCGTTTTCAGGGAAACGGTATAAACGAACGAGACACGAAAACTTGGAGGAATTTCTCAAAGCCACGGGTAAGTTTGTTACCTTTTTATGTATTTACGTGTTTATTTTACGCATTGATACAATATTGTTTGGAAGGGTTATCAGTGTTTTTGGAGATAATTGTTGATAGTGAGATGAACAGTGGACTGAAATAACAATGTGATTTAATTTCATTAGTGTACGCGCGTTGCGTTTGTCAACCACAACTATTGTTACTACTCAGTTCATGTATCTGTTGGTTTAGTTAGAAGTATTTAGGAGAACGTGTTCATCAATGAAAGAACTGTTTAGTTCGACTAAGATACCGTCATGCATTTCTGACTCCGCATTGGGTTAACACAAAGTGCTTTTTAACATAAACATACAAATATGAAGGGTCCCAGGTTCCTCAAAGGACTTACCATTATAAAGATGACAACAAGCAGAGGAAACTGCAGTCTCAAAGGTTCTAACCGACCGGTATTCCGTCCTTGACCATTAGGATCCGCTCTGCATGGAGTCTAATGAGTTAAGTTGGTAAGTAGGCGCCTCTGCTCCTCTGAGCACATCTCTATGTGCAGTGAATGATATGCACTTGTACGTATGTTACCTATGTTATAAAATCTAAAAAATACAGTACATTATATTACCTCCTTTTCAAGGCACAAACAATGAAATAGTGAAAACTCTGGAGAAGACGCCGCCGATCTTTCGATATACGCAAATAGACGAGGCGACCTTTAACTTCACGCTGGAGGCGGAAGGGCGGCACATGTCCTTCAATTTCACTCTCGGAGAGGAAAGAGAATTGGAGAGACGAGATGGAGTAAAGGTATGTGTGCCATTTTTAATACTACAATTTTAATAGTACTACATAATATTGATGCATTTCCCGTCAAGCGGACAACCAACAAGAAGTGAGGTCGTGAATTTTGTTTATATTCTGGTCAGTTATACTTCTCGTAGACATATACATACATAGTATATACTATATAGTACACCTGTATTCGACGACCCGCGTGCTGGAGCGGTCACCGTACCGAACTGATACCGAGTGGATTCCGGGTTCAATCCCCGGTCAGATATCTGTATGATGATTATTGTTTTTTGTTCTGGGTCTGGTCGTCTGTTTTTGTCTTTATGCGTTTCCATGACACGTACTGTAGTAGAAAGTCCTAGTGTGGGGCTAAAAGCGTTATTTATTAATTGTTAACGGCTGCTGTGTTCTGATTTGAAGGTTGTTATGCTGGAGGCATACTTATTTTTATCGATTTGTATCGATATTGCGATCCTTAATTTAACCTGATCCTCAGGGGTAGTGAAGCATCTGTAGGACAACCCCAGGAAAGACTCTATTCCTAGGGTTTATTACTGGTATTACTATTATGGGTGGCAGTGCCCACGTACCATCAGGTAGACTGCAAGCTTGTTTACTACTTCTATATTATAAAAATATCAAACAGCAAATCGAATTATCTCTGCATTTTTATGAATATATGTACCTATGTCTTTTTTTAGGTAAAAGTAGTGTTCACGAAACCAAATGATAACGTATTGAACCAAAGGATAACGATGCCGGACGGAAAGTTAATTTATTTCTCCAGACAATTCCATGGAAATGAAGCTAAAATGGTAAAGATTTTTTAATATAAGCTTAATGGTTTCAAATTCGAAGCAAATTAGAGCTTCGGGTGCGAATCCCAGGCACGTACCCCTTATCTGTATCTGTATATAATAATGTAACTTGAGCTCGCTGTCTGTGTGTTTAAAATTAATTGCCGTCAAAATAACAAGATTCAATTCATGGAAATGCAAATATATTTAACTTAAGTTTTAGGCTTTATTTCATCAAAATCAATCCACGCTATCAAAAGTTATTACAATTTAAAATCAGAAGTAACTTTTTTCAGTACGTAAGTACGCAAATAGCTCTACCGTAGAAGACTAGATGGCGTTATTGTAAAAACACGGGCCTAAAACATTGTTATTGCCTCACGGGCAAAATTCTAAATACAAAAGGCAGAACAACGTTCGCCTGGTCAGCTAGTATATAATAAGAATGTAACTCACGGTCGCTGTCTGTGTGTTTAAAATTAGTTAGCATAAAAACTACTAAATTGAATTCAATGGAATGCATATCAATTCATAGTACGAACCTTAACTTAACATTTAGGCTTTATATAATCAAAATCGTGGATTAGATGGCGTTATTATACAAGCATCGCTGACTTACGAGGAAACTGAAACCAAATGGCAGAACAACGTTCGCCTGGTCAGCTAGTACAACATAAAATTTCCGTTATGGGACTTAGACTTTTATTCCTTTTCACAGATTGTGAGAGTGGATGACACAGATGTTCAGGCGACTATATACTACGAAACGGTTGAATGAAATCACTGACTGCGTAACTGGACCATCATCTCGGCCTAACGGGGAATAATGTACATATTAAATTAATTAAGCTATTTAATTTACTTGAAATTGTTTCATTTCTTTTTCTTACCCTAGGCTAGGATTTTTTTTTTACAAAATCCTTACTTTTCCACTCTGCAGTAATTTTATAGGCGAAAAGTTTGATATGAGTTTGACATAGGTACAGGTTCATATTTTGAATTCAAAATTTTATACAATGACTTACTAAATATAAGATTATAAAGGTGCAAGAAGACATACCCACAGGTATCTTTCAACTTAATCCTCAGGGGTATCAACGCATTAGTGCATTGGTCACAAATGACAATATTTTTCTTTAAATTTGCAATTTTCACTGCTGGTATTAAATTTTTAGCTTCTTGTTTTCTAAGTTGTCTTTGTACTTTATTTCCAATTACAACTTTTATGGTTTATAATTAATCTTGGTAAGCATATTTTAAAATATGAAAAGTTATCTAACGTTGTAAATATAACATGCGCGCGGAGCCACAAGAAAAATCTAGATTTAATCAAAAAAAAGACATATAAATAGTCGGCGACCTCAAACGTATCTCTAATATCAGTAAACAAATCTATTTCTAGCTGAAATGTATTAGTAAATTATAATAATTGCATGCGTGTACGCATAGTCGGCGAAGTGTTTGCATGCGTTCCTCCCTCTTCTATTGTCTATAGTTATTGCACATTATCTATGGTCCAATCTTTGATGCAGCAAAGAGGCCATAAAAATATAAATTATACACGTTAAACACGTGTCGGGTAATATGACTTTATTAATATTCATAAGAATAAAAGTTAGTCACTCTAAAATGAAAGGAACCTTAGCGGTTCGACGCCGGAGGCATTGTAGTAAGTCCACTACATAGATATATGTAGATATTCATGAGAACACGAAGCGGTATGATTAGATATGGCTTAGTAAAATAAAAAATGTGTGAAAAAATATTATACTTTTAAAAATCGATCTCGTACATCCTTTAGGCATTTTTCGCTATATTTGATTGTATCTATATATTGGTTTCAGATTTAGCTATCCACGCACACTTAAAAAAATCAGCCTGTATATACAGCCACATTTCAAATAAACGTCCTAAAAATGGATATTTAAAAAGAAAACTTAAATGTCTATGGTACTTATAATAGTTGTATTATTGTGAATATGAATGTGAACTTACGCAAATTTATTTATCATGCAAATTATTCATTCTGTTAATCGAGTAGGCACAGAAATGAAAGCAGTAAAGGCTGAAATATTTGTAACAGAAAATAGGATTAATGTTGCCGATATGGGTCTGCACGTTTCAAACACATTTTGCACCCAGCCCCTTACATGATACTAATTGACATATTTTACGATTTCACCTGAATACTGGGTGGGTATAGGCGGAAAGACCGGTGGTTTTCGCAATGACTCGTACGATACAAACTAGAACAACTTTACATATGAGTAATTTAACTAGAAATAGCGTTCTCATGATTTATCTATATGTGTACCAAAAGTATACCTACCATAACTATTTATCTTTCCCTAATAAACACACTTTTATTAGCTTGAGTGATTTTACTTTGAAACGTCGGATTAATTTGAAACATTGCAAACTTATCAAGGACCGATGACAATGCAATAATATGAAAAAAAATAGTTAAAAAAACTAGAAAAACGCGCTTTTGTGAAAAAACTAACTAAAAAGTATAAAATAATTATTGTAAAAAATCTTTTTGAGATATCAAAAGTATAATCCTTACTCATCTGTCTGTTTGTCAATAAAATATTTATAAATATTGATACCATGCACTCCACGCTTTTTGTATGCTTTGTGTAACGCCAGATTTTCTAATAATATTATATAGGTAAGCTTATTCACTCATTACAAAACGTAAAAAATAAATACAATACATGAAGAGAATCAATTCGATTTTCAGAAAATGGCTTCTCAAATTGATCTAAATTAAAGAGCGCAAGCGATGGTGTATCCTCAGGCGACTCCCCTACAATAGTGCCACAGTTTAAGAAACCCTTACATGACCGTTATGAGTCAGAAATTGATGATACCGCTGGCAAATATATGTTAACTGATTTAACAGTTCAGCTTCATAATATGAACCCAAACATGAATATTTAATTTAATATACCGATCGACAAATCGACGACCCGCTTGACGGAGCGGTCTATACCGGTCTGACACGCAGTCGGTTCCGGGTTCGATCCCCGGCCAGAGAGATATTTGAATGATGTATTTATA
>DWNY01002654.1:0-10787 GCA_018250635.1 Telegonus apastus | reverse complement strand
CCGGCGTCGCCCCCACGGCGCCGGGTACCTTTTGAAGGTTTCCCCCTCAAAAAAAAAAAAAAAAAAGATAAATAATCGAACTCAAAACCATTTAAATATGATTTTTTATCAGAGTACGTGAATAAAGAAATACATCTCTCTCTAGAGTAGAATCTATACATCTAGATTAACATTTTTTAAGTAAGCATTACACATTTATGTATTGAGACATTTTTCTTCATACGTCGTAAAATCACTAAACAAATTGCCGGTACATAATAGTGAATGCCAATATACGAGCAGTGAAACTAATGTGAGGTTTATAAAGCTAACGGTTATATGCGCATTCAATAGTCGTTACCGCTCGGGGAACTGAACTGTGATTCATTCTAGTTTATTCTTGGCTAATCCTACTGCGAATATGTTGATAGGTTTGTAAACCGATTCAGAAAACGTCTCAATGTTTCAAAATATCTCTGATTTGATAACAATATTGACATAAAAACATTCTAAGCTTCGTGTACCTAGTTGATCTTTTCAATTTTCACAACACAATGAGAGTAAAGATTGTCCCTAACGTTAGGAAGACCTCGTAAGGTCTTCTGTGTATGTCCGTCAATGAAGCATCCAATGCGCCACTAGCGGATCCAGGATATTCACATGATCAGCTGAATTTTTCCCCCACTTTGGATGTTTTGTCACTACCTTGACCAATGGACTGGAGTACTTAGCATTAGGATCCAGATACCTTGAGGCCAATAGAGCAAGATAGAGAAATCTCTACCTATTCTCATATCAGTTCAGCAATTGTATCTAAAGACAATTCCGTACGATACTTACGTATGATAATTTCTTTTACCAGCTTAGAAAAGTGAATAATATCAAAATCGTTCTATTTCAGTATTCTTGGTCGTTCACACGATTGAACTAGTAGGTTCTTCAGTCAAAGCCAATCTCTGCTGGACATAGACCTCTCCCAAGGCGCGTCATTGAGTCCGATCTTCGTCCCTTCGCATTCATTTTGCGGCTGGCGTAATACGTCGCGCGCGTTTCGTACTTAGCAGTACTTTAAAGCCTAGCGCATACTATAGCCGCGGCTGGCCGCAGCACATCGCATCTTATATGAATTGAGTTGTTTGACGTTGGGGTGCGGTCCGACTATAGTAAGCGGCCTGGCCTGAAGTACTTTTTGTATTAAGTATCGTTCATACAAAAAGTACATCAGACCAGGCCGCATTTCAATGCATCCCAATACAAAAATCTGCCAATATCATTTAAGCTCATTTTATATGAACCATTGCTTAATATAGGCGGGCCGCACCGCAATGTTAACCAACACGATTCATATAAGATGCGAAAAGCTGTGGCCTGCCGCGGCAATAGTATGCGCCTGGCTTTAGAGTCACCGTGACGCATTACATCGCGGACCCTCATACGCTGATGGATACTTCCGTGCCCCCTGCCGTGCCGGTGACCACGTCCGCTCCGGGTGTCGACTGACTGCGGAATCAATAATGCTTTCAGCTCTAATGGCCGGACGGTCTAATATTGTCCATGATTTTATAGAGTAAAAGTAGTGTAGTTCACCTGATAAATTATTTACTGCAATTAATGGAATCCAATATTTAGGATGGGGTAAGAACCATAATGTGTTTCGTTGCAGCACTGCGTTGTGTTCTGTGTTCAGTGTATTGTGTGTGTTCATCTATAAAAACATAGTATCGTTACCATTGCTCTGTGGCACATGTTTAAGGTATTGGAGGCAAGGATATTTCTGATTTCAAACTTTATATTATGATTAATAATAATCAAGGCTTAGGTAATAGGGTAATTAATGAAATAACAGAAAAGTATAAACGGTTATAGGAGACACGCCTAATTGTAGCTCAACATAGATTAATGTGAAACTAAGAAGGACATTTTAATTAGCAGCGAGCTCCCCGATGGCCCGCTCCGGGTGTCTACGGAATCAATAAAGCTTTTAGCGCTAATGGCCAGACTATCTTCTGGGTTTGGCGATAAGTACACTGGATTGCGTCTACCGTCGCTAATCTACTACGTCATTGAGTCACGTGGAGACTCATGCTCAATTAATGATACTTTTTGGTGTGTCCTCTAATGGACAATGATATGGCGTATTTTTGCGGAAATTTCTTTAATATTGTAATATAATATGTCATAAGTGAAAGTTAAGCTTTATTTATTCTTAGCACAATATAGAATTTTCTGTGTAGTGGATTTCACGGATAACAAAAAAATTAGTATACAAATACCCAGACCCAGAATACAGAACTCTTAAGATATCTGACTAACAGAAAATGGAACCAGAAATCGTTTGCGCGTGATATTATATTAATCGCTGCGCCGAGTTCATGTGTATAATAGACCCTTCAAACTGTGTACTATATACTTCAACTATCTTATATATAACTCGATGTCATTACTTAGACCCGACAGTCTCGAACCCCATCTATCAACCGCTTTTGGAAAATTAAGGAGAGCAATTTCCATTAAAGCGCGTTAAGCGAGCTATCATCTGACACCGTGTCTACCGAATTTAATCATCCTGAGTGTGTTTTGACGGCGATGTTTACACAATAAACAGAGAAACTTTGCACGCACTATGAGAGTGGAAAAGTTTATTGGTAAAAATGAAAGTGCAAATCGGATCGCTCAACGGAGATTTTGGTCACAATTTTTGCAGATCTTCATAAACTTTTAATAGCACAATAGCCGATACTATTGTCATGTATGACTCATGCATGAAATTTACGTTTTCATGAGTTCCTTTTTTTTCCGATAAATATTTGCTTTACGGTTTAGTGACTGTGTAACGAAATATAAAGAGAGAGGTTTGGTTTTATGATTTATCATGGAACCATTTGATTTGAAATTATTTGATCCCACCACGAACATAAAATCTTGTGTAGTGTGTGCTGTGTGTGGACGAAATGTGGCAGTGCATTTTTTACGTGTCTAGTATCATATATAGAAAACTAGCGATATAAATAGGAAAAGCGTCACGTTGGATTATAATGTCAATCAGCACTGCTACTCACGAAACCAATTCCGACTGATTGGAATTCAAATTGGGTGACACTATCCAATCTATCAAATGTGACGTCATTTCCTACTTTGATATAATTTTTAAATTACATTGTATTGGCCATAAACCGCGTCGTAACATTTCGTTATAGTGACTGGTATGATAAAATTTCATATTAAACGTTTAAATTACAAGTTTAGTTGAATTTCTTTAGTAAATTTCTTTTAGTTCACCCAATAACCGCCCAATATTGAACTTAAACGGCGCTAGTGTCGAGACAATTCTAATTCTAATCGGTTGGAATTCGTTTCGTGTCTAGCACTGCTGGTTATACATGCATTGTCATAACCTAAATTAAAACATATCAACTATACAACTGTTGTAAAATTGAAAAGAACACGATATTTCCCATTTTTTTTTAGTAATTTTTAAGCTACAAAAGGCGTGGTCCCAGTCCGTGTACATATTCAATCAATGTGACACTGCACTCTAATTTAAGGTCAAGTGTCAGCGCTCTGACCTATGCGTGATTTGTTCATTTTTATTACATACTAATTATCGCGTAAATTTATGTTAGCCTTTTTAAGTTTTTTTATTGATGGCAAAGGGCAAAACAATTGAACCGCACGTAATTGTTAGTTTATGCACCGATCGTAAATGCTTCTAATGAGTTCCGTTCCGACTTATATTGTCACTTATTTAAAGTACGGCGCTCTATCCTCTTTAGTAATTATTACACTCTTAAGGATTTGGGAAAACGGAGTCTCCTAGATGGCAATAATGATCCATAAAATATGGGATTATTCAATCGCTAAATTGGTTCGTCCATACCGTTTTGCTACATGTAAATCCTAATGGTATTCGTTACAAAAAATGCTCGGCACCTTTAGTATTTCTTCCTAGCACATTTAATTTATATGGTAACGAGACACGTTTCGGAGTCGCCCTTGAGATGTCGATCGCCCGTCACCATTATCCGACCAACAAAACAAGACCGTTTGTCTTTTGCTCTAAAATGTGTTACTTGTTACAAAATGGATATTTATTTGTTTAATTTTTTGTATAATAATGCCTGGGAATGGTTTGATTGTAATAGGGACATGAATGGGGTATTTTTATTTATTAGTCCTCCGAATCGAAAATATATTTTTTTTTATATAAAATAAATAAGTCTTTGAGGCGTTTCATTTTAGACCTCAGCTGTAGGAATGCATCTAACCTCAGGTAGGATGCTTTATTCTATCTGGGGTTGATTATTCTTTCCCACAATGATATAGATCGTATCGGGTAGATACATGTTCAGCATGTGCTGACGAAGTCATAAGCGGAAGGTCGTACGTGAAAAAGATTAACAAATCACTATTCAAAGTTCACGCTGCAAGTTCAAGGATCAGGCGATGACGGATGTGCGGTGTGACCGGAGTGCCGGTCGAAACTGGCGCGTGCGGTAAACGACCGCGGGGTTAACGGTTACCAAGTGGCATTGATTCTCTTTTAACAATTAACACGTCTTGTAAAAATAGGTGTTACCCACTTTCATTCAAGTTCACCACAGTACGACTATGATGGTTTTTACGCGAAAACTTTCTAATTATATTATTTTGGTGAGCAAAAGCAATGACACACTAATAGGCAATTACAAAAAAAACTGTTAAAAGAATAACCATTCAATATTTACGTGTAGTCGTCCAATTTCTCTTCAAGTATACAATTTTACTTAACAATTTACTACGTTTAGAATCCCTTTTCGCGTAATAAACCTTCGTCAAAAGGTCGTCATTGAGGCTTTCGTCGATTTTACCTTGGCAATAAATCGGCGGGCAATCAGGCGTATCTTCAATAAAGATATTTCACGGGAGCGCTAACTTTCGCCCGACCTACGTACCAACTTTCGACCTCTAGTGGAGATAAAATATTACTTTTACAACTAATTAATTAATTGAACTTTTAACTGTTTGGACTTGCTCGTAAGATAATGATGTTTTCGCTGTATCAGTAATGAGTTTGTTGAAATGTTTAATTGATTCTGTTTCAATTTTCTTGGCGTCAATGTAACTTTTGTTTTTATTTTAACTGACGAAAATACTTATAGCCCCCACACTACGTTTTTATATGTCGTGGGTGCGATGGACACAATGACAAAAGTACCACAGAGAGTGGAAAAATGTGTTTTTAGATGTCAACCTAAGTAGGTAATCGAACATGGATCTTTTGCGTATTACAGCGGTATGGTTCCATTACACAAACCATAATTTCTAGGAGAAAGTGTGGTGGAAGGGTTCAAGTTATCCAAGGCGTTCCAACGTAGTCCACAGGGATGCATTTGTGGTTGACCTTACCTTGTCTTGACTTGATTCCAGGTTTCCATGGGCGACAATAGTCACTTACCTACCATATGCTACTTCTGCTCTAAAAAATACAACAGATTTTAGGAGACTTTCCAGGTAAAAAGTAAATGTAATTTATTGTCTATCATTTACTTCGAAAAACCGTGCACGTACCCAGTCGGACCAGCGTGCTAAAGCTTGTTAAAAATAAACTATAATTAAGTTGTTCAATTTCATGTAAAAGCCTCCTTCAATCAAGGCCGGTTCCTCTGTTTTAATTAAATTTCTATATAACGAGTAATTGAATTTTCCCAAAGTTTGGAGACGCTAATAATATTACTACCGAACGTATATGTACAGAGCCTAATAACTTTGATGAACATTTATCTCAAGCGCCTATTAGAGGACGGAATTGGGGTCGTTTTGAAGTAGGTATACTTAGAGATTTAATTACCGTTGAAATTACCAAAAATATATATTAAAATACGAGATGGTGATTATTTTGAAACACAGTGGCACTTACCATCAGATGGACCGCAAGCTCTTATAAAACCATTCTTAGATGTAGCAAACGGTGGACACTTCAATCCTATTGGAGATCCACGGGCAGTATTGACCGAATGGCTACTGCGAATTGCGAAATAGACATTTCATTTACTTGCTTCATTTTACTATTTGCAATTGATAATATAAAAGTAACAAACTACAGTAACAGTCTACCCATTCGCACTTGGCCTATGGTGAACTATGGCCTAAAAGCCCTCTCACTCGAGAGGAGACCCGTGCCCAGCAGTGGGACAATAATGCTTTGACAAAGAAGTAACAAACGAAAAATGAATTACCATCTTTAATTTTTCGTTTTGTTGTGATTAACCAAACCGCTTTTAGCGTGATGGATGACGGCTTGGAAATAGGTTCGTGACGGTAATACAAAGAGTATGGAGATCACTTGTAGTGGTCGAAATACGTATAACTTTTTGTTTGAAAGGAGTTTTGAGGAAGATAGGCAGATTTGAGTGTCATACTCCCTAGACAACATACATACATACATGCATACATACATATATACATACATACGTACATACATACATACATACATACATACATACATACATACATACATACATATACAATCACAGTAAAGTAGGAAGGATCCGGGAGCTCCATTACAACGCAGCTACTCTTGTTGGGACACACATATGTAGAATACATTAAACTAACTGCGTAGAACCACGTATGTACATTACAATTTGATTGTAGTGTCAATATGTCGCTATGATTGATTGATGCATAGAACAATAAGCATTGATGTTTGATGACCGTGCGTTAATTTGATTTACGAGCAATGGTTTGCGTATCGGCAGCTAGTGGAATTAATGGATATTTCATCCTTTTCCATTCGATTTTGTTATCGACTGGTGAATTGTAAATTGACACTTGTAAACTTTTTGTTATACTTAGTACATACATATGTATAGTAGGCAAATTTTGTCATATATGTACATTTTAGCTAAAATTAAAACTTATGCATTTAAATTCAATATATGTATGTTCAGTATTTTGAAGAAAATTACGACTTCTTGATCGCCGTTTCGATATGCAAAGTTTTAAATCCATATCCTTAAATAGAAATATTTTTAAACGCTCCAAAGTTGGCCACCAAGTTAATAGAATTAGTTAAACTAATAGAAATTGCGAGTGGTGAGTCAACGCGCGTGTGTGCGTTTGTGGTCTTAAAATAAACCAATTGCAATCGCGACGCGACGATGAGTCAACGAGGCATTCCGTGCGTGAGGCTTGTCATTGGGGAAGGAAGTGTCGATAGGAATATCTAATGTCTTCAATGGTCTACGTCTCTACGAAAGTCCCTCTAATCTTCACTAACTTTGAAGGGACTTTCGTGGAATGCTCCTACGTTCCTGCACTGTCGTGACGCCTATTTCTGCGTTATTATCTTCGATCTAATAGTTGGTATTGATGCTCTAGGTTTATGTGTTCTGATTTAAATACTGTGGTGGGGCAGAAAAACTAACGCTATCTAACTTATTCCTTAAGAGTAGCGGCAACGCATCTGTGGATGATCTCCAGTAAGACTACAGCTGTATTTCTTAGTTCCATCACAATTGTCCATGCTCGACAGAAACTGTTAGTTTAAATGCATAGCCGCATGATAGTATCTTATATTTGTTGAGAATATCTGGAAAAATACTTCAAAAAGTTAAATTGGTTTTTATATTTTTGTATCGTAGTTAAGATCGCTAGTTTTGAAGCAAACTACAAAGACAGTAATTTTATTTGTACATTGACTTATTTGCATAGTTCATTTCAGAGTGCTTAATTCTGTCTGTAAAGTTTTCGTTTCGTTAATCAAATACCTACAGAATGTAACTCGAACCTCAATAGGTATCTTGGATCCGAAGCCATTATTTTCTCCGATTCAACGATATTTTCCAGTGGCTCTCCAATTAACTTGAGGTCGAACAAATCACAGCCGTGGAAAATACCTACCTTTTAAAATAATTTTCTTTTCTCTAAATTGCACTATTCAGCCTATTTGCTGATGTAAATTACTAATAGTTTCGATACCAAATATTTTTAGGAAAAATTGTAGTAGATTTTTTTCGAGTATTTTTTACAATAGGTATTAAAATATGAAATGCAGTTCACCTGATGGTAAGTGGCCACTGTCGATCATGGACATATGTGATCAGTCCCAGACGTGATTAAAATCACACACTAAGGTTGATCACAGATGCGTTGCTAAACTAGGGCTATGTTGCAACGCCTAGGATAAGTAAATGTGTTGTAGATGTAGAATATAGTAGAATCAACATGTTTTTAAGATTACAGTAATAAAAAAAAGACAAAAATATCAATAGAACTAATATTTGTGAAGAGAGAGACTAAGAGAAGTATATTTACAGAAATGATACCATTCCTGGTTCCAGGGGGAAGTCATGAGCGAAAACTAGATATACATATATAATAGAAAGCATCTTTTACTCTCTAACCAGAGGCCCTAATACCTGAGTAAACGACCTAACGTAATAAGCCCTACGATATGAGATTAGGTTAGTGGCACAAGCTTTATAAACATCAACGCTCTTTTAATAACCCTTTCTACGCTCATAGCCCTCATAGCCCTCACAGCAGGATTTTCTTCTATGTCGCGGGTACCATGAAAACACACAAACACGAATACACAAACACCCAGACCTACACGAGAAATCTAAATTCATCACTGAGATATCTGCCTGACTGGGGATCGAATCTGGAACCCATTCCGTTCAGATCGGTATGGTGACCGCTCTGCCACGCGGGTCGTCAATTAATTTGAGAACGACACAGTTGGATCTTCTGAAGATCAAAACTATCTACCCATTTTTGTGGGTAAAAGCGCTTTCCGCAAAACTGGGGCTGTTGGAAATAAATCTCTTTTCAAAGTTTAGGTCATCTACCATGCTAGTAAAGTGTAGATTCGTAGCAGTGGTCCTTAGACACGTTCACGATATGTCCTACACTGTCAAAGCAATTGACAATATTACACTTAGTTCGACATAAATTGTGCGACATTTACAAGATTTTTCAGTTATATTCGCTAGTCAACAGATATTATATCACTAAACGTTACGTCAGACCCATGGCCCTATACCTAAAGAGGCGTATCTACAATCAACATCTGAAATGTCAGAACCAATTATGTCAAGCTACCGTGCTGCTATCGAGAAAACATTCCATTCCGAAATTCAACGGCTTGCAATTCGGATGGTTCTGCTTGCCTCGTCATTAGAAATTCATTCGACCCTTTCAAAAATTCCATGAGTAATTAACAATGATATGTAAGATAAGTTTATGACATTTGTCTCGTAATTATAGTAATTTGGACACTGTATGTAGAAAACTCTGTGTATCTCGTAGGTGTTGGATGGTATGTCCGCAAGTGATAGAACTCTTTATGGTTCGACTAGGGCGACACCACCGCCACACTTATTTCTGCTAAAAACAACAGTTTTAAGCGCTGCTTTCAGTGGAAAGTTTCTCTTACCTAACCCTTGGAATTTGAAGGTTTGGGTAGGAGAGATACTTACTTCTCCGAGGATACTTATCCAAGGCATTTTTAGCCGATATGGGTAGCGAAATAAGAATCCGATTTATCTTGGGTTGATTATGTCCAATGGCAACAGTGGCCACTTACCATCAGGTGTGGCATGATTGTTCATTTCATTTAAACTATAAAAAATCCTATGGATTCCTGAGAATAATTACGTTTCAATATAAGTAAGTACGTATTCCACATATGTAACGTAACTGTTATATGTACGTTTGCACAATGTACATATAGACTGAACATTAAACCTACAAATTCAAGCAAGACCTCTGTCTCTAACTCAAGATAATCCTATTAATCGACGTCTACACAAACCCACACAACTGGTAATTAAACAGGATCTTACAGTTGCAACCCTTAACGAGATACCCAGACCGTTTAACGTTACCTGTTTACGGTATTATAATATTTTATGATAATCGAACGTCTGCGACAGTGGCTCTCAAAGTGGATGATAACGTCCCTTGACCCTACAGTGGAGCCTTCAAGGACCCAAGGCGAATTGCGGCATTGAAGTGATTTTAGGGGTTGTTGTGTTCTCAATTGACGTTAGAGATATAAGCCAGGCGAGACCACATTCATTTTTCAGGCAGACATATAAAGACCTTTTTAAAAACTGTTTTTATTTTTATGGGAAAATATTTTTGTTTCGGCCTTTGAAGACGTTACGTGGCACGTCTTACCCTCCGGGTCTCTCATATCATATTGCTGCTGCGTTAGTATAAGGGCGGTGGTAAGGCATTTCGGGTCTCGACAGTGGCCTTTGGTGAGCGCTAGAAAATAATTAATTCTTAACACAGGCGATAGATGGAATAAGTTTGAGAACCTCTGGTCTAAGGGCTAACACCTGGTATGTTATAATGAGCTGCAGCAGATAAGGTAAAGGTCGCGAGATTAGGCTAGCGTGTCTAGTGCATATATTTTTAGTTATCCCTAACATCTGGTACTGTTACTAATTATTTTTAGATCTTATAAGTATTGCATGTTAGTTTGACTAGTTTCCACCCGCGAATTCGCTAGATTCTTTTTCCAACTATACATTACAACTATACATTTCTTTAGGTAAAATGTAGCTTAAGTAGAGTAGGCTAGAAGAAATACATTTTAGCAAATGTTTCCACTTTTACATAAGTTAGTGCCATTTCCAAGTTTTTGTCTACATTGGCAAGCAATTGGGCAAAAAATTGTTAATTAATAGTTAATAGGGAATCCGCAAATAAGCTTATGCTTAAGCTTATTTTTTTTATTTTTTTTATTTTGCTAGGGAAACAAACAATGGTCTTAATACTAAATCATCATGCAAATAGGAAATACATTCATCAGTAAA
>DWNY01002653.1:0-10788 GCA_018250635.1 Telegonus apastus | reverse complement strand
GTTGGAAGGCAGAAATAGGTGTGGCGGTGATGATGCTGCAGTCGAGGCATAAAGAGTTCACCACCACCTTCACATGTTTGTAAGCAAGACCAATAATCATAGTGACTTTCCACGGTTATCCGTCAAACATTATTTCTGTAACCGAACGAGAAAGCTGATTGATCGCATGATTATACGACGCGTGTCCGTTTATCCTTCACACCGTGAAATTGTATTCAATTGTGACTTGATCGCTTTCTAGCATCGTGCATACTAGATCGTAACTGTTTTGTAGATTAACGTGGTGCTAAGTCGTTATAATGTTCTTATCTAACTACGACATAATCGATTATCTGCAGATTTTCCGGTTATCCGGTTATGGCTTGATTAAAACATTTATGTAATGTCTTAATACGAGGGATGTGACAATCAGGGTTTTATTAATTTTACCTTTAGTAAGTAAGTAACTTACTTTCTGCAAATTTTCACGCAAAATGTTTGAAAATGGATATCTTACTACTAAACCTTTGAAATATATCCCACTTTAGTAACTACAAAGTAACAAGACAAGTTATCACCTAAATATAGACTAAATCCGTCTAAGTTATTGAATAGAACTTTACAGGGATCATTATTTCCGCAGAAAATTATTTTTAGAAGACTTTACTCAGGTTATTTTCTTGTATTTCTAAGCTTGTATTTAACATTCTCAATTATATCAATCAGAATATGTCGTTATTTTAAAAAATAACAATAATACAAATGACGATTAGGAAAAACACAAGTAGAAGAAAAAAAAAGAAACAAAAATCCTCATTGGTCGCACACCGTCATTATTCATACCAGGAAGTGGAAACTAGCATTAATTACTGCGTAATAAGAAAATGGAAGCAGTGACGCTGGGGTTATAATTGAGTCGAGGCATTCCCGTTAGGTTCGCCGCATTCAACGCTAACAATTTCCTACGCCGCCCCAGGTCCGCTTGTAATGACAGAATGGAGCTAATGAAAGAACAGACATCGGTTAATGTTAACATCTCTGGTAATGAGACGCCGTGCACGAACTTTGAACACGCTTCCTCGCGCAATTGAGTTGTAGACGCTAAACCGCAGAGTTAGTGGTGATTAGTTTTAAGCTATAAATGAATTTGTTGTAGGAAACAAGAAGAAACCTTTTCTTGACTGAGTTTTTTAATATCTTTCTTATTAAGTGCAGCAACACTAGCGATAGCAAATAACTACTGTACTCTTTTGTAGTTTATTAGTCCTCAATCCATTACTGTTTTATTACCAGGAATTGGTCTATCATAAGTCAACGTAATCTTCTTGTATAGATTTTTATTATTATTGGACTTGACATACTTTTAAGAAATTATTGAGTTTCAGTCACGTTGTTCCTTTCGATGGTTTTCTTCACGAATAATATAATTTCATTTTAATGACGATACCTTCGTAAATTTATGCAAATCTAAAATGGGCACACAACTTCATTTCCAATTCTTTTATGTCCCTCTGTGTTAGTGTTGCTATATTTTATAATGTGAGATAGCATCCGGGATTCCTTGCATCGAAAGTTTATCTAGTACTTGACAAAGTCTCTGATAATAATCAAAATACGTTAAAACAGACGAGTCTTTCTGTTAAAAATATATTCATATAACATAGGATTGATTGCATCTACAAATTGCATTCAAAACATTGCACAATATAATGGATTACGAATTAAATAGTGAATTGGTAGCTTCACTGTAAGCACTTTATAATCTCATGGACAAACAGGCGATATAAAAGACGCCGCGGGCTCCGAGCTCATAGCAGATCGAATTCATTACAGTGTTCCATTGATTCATAATTCACATGTTGCATGTCGGGTGCTAAATTTATAGCCCTTGAGCAAGCTTCCGCCAAGAACAATTTGCTACTTAAGTATCTCTAACAAACAAATGGTCGCAAAGAAATGTTGTTGCGCTAGGACAGAGGTTCTCAAACTATATGTATCGTCTTTATTTAGTATCGATAAATTTATTGCGTCCGCAAAGGTACGGAAAAAAAGATTTCCTTATATTACTAATCTGGTCTCGGAAAAGCCGGTTAAAATAAAAAAGTCCTTCCATTTCGACGTGGAAAGTAACAGGAGCCTCGTAAGTCTAATATCACTGAAGTACACATTTGACCTTTTAAGAAAAACAATTCAACAATCGCTCGCTTCGCTTAAACATCCCTCGATTTTCTTTGGACGATTAACCGCCTATGTGTCTCCCATACAAGGGAAAATTATCGCTCACTTTGAGGAACACTGCACTAGCATGACCGCATAACGGTTGAAGCTATTACTATTGCAGTCTGCGGTCCCTTGATACACCTGTAGAAGATGCGCCTTTCACTTGTGCACATCGAAAGTGCAGCGTTGACGCAATCTGTAACCTGTGCCCTCAGATGTTATGCCATATTTACAATAAATACTTAGGAGACGAACTCGCTTTGTTAGGATGATGCAAGACACGACGTTGGATCTATTACAGAGATTTGAGTGCATGTTAAATTGTTGTCTGAATCATAGATGTCGCTACTGTATAGTGCTAGAGAATTTTATGAAATTAAGAGATTCCTTTTAATTAATTAATCTTCAGGTAATATAATTGTCCCATAAAATGTATGTAAATGCCCCTTTATAGGGTGAATTTCACCTATGTAGGTATTAACAATTTGAAAAAAGTGTTCATATACTGCTTTCCGTATTAATTGGATATATGTAAATCATAAAAATAAAAGCAAAGTCTAATTATTATCTATTAAAATGGCTATTATGTAATTCTAACTTACATAACAATTGAGGACAATCAATCAATTCAGGTTTGTATTATTTCAGCGTAACATGTACAAAAAAATAAATTAAATATGTAATCAATATCGGGATTAGCTGACACATTGGATAAAATTATGTCAAGAGTAAGATGGTATTATGTCGGCCTGGTGCTAAGAATTACACGCAGCAGCTATTATTGTCTCTATCACAAATCTCCCGAGCAAACATCGGTATTGCCCCCTCAGCTGATTAATATTCGTAGTGCAAATAAAGTACGAGAGGAGACTATTATGTTTCAAAGCATTCTGATAGCGGATAGATAACTCAGAGCTGCAAGTGGGTATAAATCGATGTTAAGATACAATGTACAAGAATCGGCATTGGTTAATGGTTAACCGGTCGTTTGGTTAATAGTGTTCGGTTAACCACCTGTCATGCGGTTACCATTCCCCGGACAAATCGCGATGGACCACCTACGGAGGAGGGTCGTAAACATGCAAATTCATAAGTTACGTGAAGATGCTTGCCAATGATAAAGTACGGGCAACTCACTTTAACAAAACTTAAGAAGAGCTAAAAAACAATGAGCTTTAAATCTTGTTAGTTTATTATTCTGTTGGATTAATGTCTAAGGATTAGTATGTTTTATGTCTACATGCGCTTCGTTTGATACGAGATATGTACATTTTATACAGACCATTAATGTCATTAAAATTGTTCTTCAGCATTTTACATTTTTACTATGCAACAAGGTTTTAAGTCAATTAATTTAAATCATTTATACTTTTGATAAGATGGACTTTTTAAAGTTTTTACAGTCATAAATACTTATTGTTCTATGTATGTTCACCATCAACATATAGGTAGATATCAAGTTTCTGGGATTCTTTTAAAGTATCTTATTGCAAACCCAAACTATGCAATAACATAAGCTTAAACCACTAGGTAGGGAAGGTCGGAATCCTAGTATTTATGTATATGAAAAAGTGTACTGGCGCTGTGGTAGGAATAAGCGGAATGCGGGTCCCGTTGCTACGGAAGCCCTCCCGCACAATCTGCGGATTGCCTACTAGCAATTTCAAGCCATACAGACCCTTTGCTTCACAGTTACAAGCTTATGCAAATAAACTCTAGAATTCCTTAGAAGTAAGTAGGAATAATAATTTTTAATACCTAAGATTAACTTACCAAAATAGTTAGCAGGTATCACAATGACAGTATTCTTTAAGGCACATTTTGTATCTAAAAGTTTATTGCCTGAAGAGGCAATAGGTTACATTTAAACGAAAATAAAATCCACACCAACTTACGTAATTTTTAATTTTAAGATTGGAGAGTAATGCTATTACATTTTCCAACCGATACTATTACCTCCATAGTTTATATTTAAAATAATTTGGCACCTATGTATGTAGATATAAAATAGGTTATTGTCAGAGATCAGTATTAATCGTCTTATATAACGTAAATTTCGGTTACGTTAATATATTTATGATTTGCTAGCTACAATTCTTCAAATCACTGTATTACACTAAATATAATTATATTTACTATATGACACACCTACGTTTTACGTTATTTCACCATTAAGCAAACATTACAGGCAATGGTCATACGGCGATGTACGTGAGATAAAACGTCTATAAAACACTCTCACTAGGTAATTGGCGAAATAAACGTTATTAAGACAATTTGGTACCACGCACTAACGGTCCAGATGATATCGCGTAACACGTCGATCATTAAATGATAAAAAACTCGTTGACGAGTCCATACAGTTATGGGAAATGCAAGTACAGTACGGTTGGTGGGAACATAAAAATTTCTTCCACGACTCCATTAATCTTCCTCCGCTTCACAACAAATGACTTTAAATTGGAATATGAATAAATGCACACGAACATTTGATCGTTTATCATAAATACACAAAAGAAACAAATTTATGCGTACAGTCCATCATCGATGTCAATAATCGGAAGACACGAAGAAAAGATGAAATGAAATAATCAGGCAATAAATTTTCGGAAAAGCAATTTAGCATTCATACTCATAAAAATCATTTATTATGAGAACACAGTGGCAGAGGACCATAAATAAACTCTGAGCCCGTTCGAAGAGATCAACAAATAATCACCAGTAGCGAACCAACCATGTTCACTACTTTACTACGATTAAGTATACGAAACATTGAACATTTAAAGACTTCATTTGTTATTAACGATAATCGGTATCTTATCCGATCATCTTGGATTGGAACATTAAATTTATTGTTAATGAAAATAATTATTGATTTGAAACGATAAAAATAAAACATAGTGGAAACACAGAAAGCACATACGTAAAATATTTTTAGTTCTCCGTAATGACGGTATTGTTAACAGTGTTTATGAGGGCATGGTTAGGTTAGGTCTGGTTAGGAAAAGACACTTATAGAAGATAAACGTTCCTTAGTCAGGGTTGGCAAAAAATCTGTGGCTGATCTCAGATAGCACCCTAATCCTACCTTGGGTTGATATATGAATGTCTATGGGTGGCAGTTGGTACTTACCAAAAGGTGGACTGAACTGCTTATTGACTAATATAATGACTAAATAATAGGAATAGGAACATTAAATCATAATGATTGTAAGACAATAAAGATTATATAAATTATGGTAGAACGCATTAAGATTTGTAAACAATTAGGCGCATTAATTTTTTAATTACAAAAATGGTGCTGACTGGCAACAAATAAGAAATACTTGCTCTTCTAATGAGATACACAGAGAATAAGCCAAATCTAATGGAGTGAGACTTATGTACGTAAATTTTTTTTCGAAAGCTTAAACCTAAGCTAATGTTTGATAGCACGTGTCGCTAAGTGTCCGTGCATACAACATGGTGGCTCCGATGGGTGTCCCCTGTTTACGTTGCTCGCTAGTCTATCAACACCTGTGATGTCAACTTTTGTAACTTAACATTTTTTAAATGTAAATTTCTAACGTTTTTTCGTGTGACCTACGCTTATCACCTAGCATTAATAATGCCATCTATAGTTAAATAAGCGATTATAAATGACATATATGTATTTTAATGACATGTCTGGGGGTTTTGGTTTCATAAAATTACATAATTAAAAATGATAATATCTTGTTTTTTATGTTATGGAAGTATCAAACGAGCATGTAGCCCACCTGATGGTAAATGGTCACTGCCGCCCATGGACCTCTGTAAATAACTCCAGATAACATCACAGTCCTACCTGAGGTCGGCCATAGATAACGCATCTACGCTACCCCTGAGGACTAAGTTAGAATGCCTCGGATAAGTAACTATGTCTAGGGAGACAGGGGTTGGTGAGGTGAGCGCACCAACTTCTCCTATGAAATAAACCAAAGTAATGTTTCGAACAATGACATATTTTATAAAAGAAGCCGCAGTGAACTTACTAATAATAACTACTTATTGTAACAAAACAATCCATTTTCCCTCGTTCTTCGGTAGACAAGTTTGAAAAAACACGTCACTTCTGAGTTAAAATCAACAAAAAGTAATAGGAAGACATACAAAACAAACATGTTCGCAAAACATTGTACAACCCACATTACATAATATTTTGTTTGTAGAAAACAAAAATGAAACTCGACGTGTAAAATGGCTTATGTAACAACCGTTGTTCCCTTTGACCGTTGGACAAGTATGGAAATTAACATGAAGTCATTGCTAAGAAGAAATTAACAGGAAAGGTTGTCGATTCGTCGAAGCGGCTATAAAGCCCAAAACGAGCATATTAATAAGATATAATAAATGTCGGAGTATGACTCAGTATCGACTTTTAATAAACTGTACAAAGATATTATGGTGCGTGTATATTGCCAACTTCCCTTTCTTGTTGTGTAATTAAAATTAATTTCATTTCATATTTTATGAGACTCGGGAAATTAGAATTTAGTTTAATGACAAGACAAGTCTAATAAACCTTATTTATAGGCTCATTTTCATAGAGAAACATCACAAGTACCCCCACGCATTGTTTGAAGTTTGAACCATTTATTTCAAAGATGCATGCAGAGTATAAAATAATTGGTAAAATAAGAGCTTGGGTAAAAACGCACGATTAGGGTTGTAGACTTTTAATTTGAAATTGGAATTAGTAAATGAGTTAAATTGTAGATTTATTATTGACATCATACACCACGCCCCGAAAACGATGTACGTATATGAAAATGCCAATATTTAAATGATAGCCAAATCAAACTACAAATTAAACCTTACGAAAAACCGTAACCAAGCGGGTAAAAACTCGCTCCGATATTACCCCAAATGAACCATACATTTATTTTAAAGCTGACCGCTTACTGGCTACTATCTATCACTTGAACGACAGTTGCATTGCAGTTGCAAGTTAGATAAGTTGTTTCTTGGGCGTCAAATTTGTTGTTTAAGCGACGACACGCGCCAATGTTGAATTTTATTCCAAAAGTCTCTCAGTTTCAATAAGCCACAAAATATTCGCCTTTATAGATATCGTCTAGTCGTTTTAACCATTAATTAATCGCTAAATATACTAGTTTCTCAAGCTATGGTAGCCAATAGGCGATCAGACTAAGTCCACGTTGAAATTTCTTCGTAGTTACAAGTACCTATTACCGTTCAATTTAATGTGTACAGAGGTAAGTAATAGATAGGTTCGAACACTTGTCTTAATGGGCTGACTTGACTGGCTGTGGCAGACCGGTAATCATGTCTGCGCCTACGCATCCGATGGACTTGGTTGCGTCACCCATTCACTCACTTAACTGCGGTTGTTATTTACACCTGTTAGTTAGTTGTAATTGCGATTTATGTCAGAATAATTTCATACCATTACACTTATTTGTGATGCGTTTGCGTTATTTATAATGCGTATTCTAAATGAAAGTTACTACCGTATTATTTGTGTTCAGCTCAAAGCGCTAATTAATATTATATTTTCTTGCACAATCGCAAACTTTAACGTTATCTAAAAACCTGTAAATAAGAAACAAAATTCAAATGTTTTTTTTTTAACTTGTATGTACCTATGTAAATTGTCATCCTTTTTAATGATACTTCCAATCAAAAAAATTGTTGATAATTTATAACTCGTCTTCATTCCCATCTTAATAATCTGTAATTCTTCACTAACATACATAGAGCGCGAACATAAATGAGTTGCTTGATGACTAAAGAATTTAAAAATAATACTGCGACTTTCGTATCAAATTTCTCAGTGACGTCACGATTCAGTGCGTAGAGAACGCCAAAAACTGCAATTCGGTGCGTAACGTGCATTCGTTACGTGCGCGCGCGCCGAGATGGATTGCGGGTGCCGAGTGTAATAACCTCGGTATGCACAGCGCGTGCGAGGACTAGAGTGACCAGTTCTCGGTTTTTCAGCGGACAGTACGGTTTACGTCATGGCATGAAAATCTAAAAACGGATTAAATGTTGTCATGTTTTCATGAAAAAGCGTCTATTTTTCTTTTGTTTAATAAATCTAATTAGTAAAATCTCACTGCTCACACTTTGGTTTTTGTGCCTACAATATGAAAACATTCATATTAAAGTTTATGGAATAATGATGCCATTTCCGGAAATATACCTTGTACCCTGTACCTACCTTTAATTAAAGCAGTATCATTAAGTGCTAAATATACGAAACATAGACAAACTGCTAATAAATTTAATATTAATTGTAATTATTTGATGTTATTTGTGATTTATAACACTAAGTTCATTTCGTAAAAAAATCTGTTTCTAGAAATATTTCTTAAGAATGGTTTTTACAATATTTTGCTTGGAGGCGTCCTAGTAAACATAATCTCTTTGTTAGGCGGCTCCATAAGAATTTGCTCCACGTAAGAAACCCAATTGTCCTGTTTTCTTCAACCCACCTGGGAACCCTAGCGAGGACCCTTGGAGGGGGGTGGGGGTGCGGAGTGCCGAGTGCGAATTCCTCGGCCCGCCAAGGAGGACGAGTGTCGTGTTCAGACAACACTATTTAAATTGTCAGTACGTTAACGTGCAGTTGCCGACTCTACGGTGTGACAGGTTTTCATAATCTCATTTCGCTGAACTCGCTCGGACAAATTCCACGTACAATCAATACTATTTCCACCTGGTGGATTTTTTGTCAGAAATTCAAAGTTTCGTTTTTATTTTACCTTGAGGACCTTGTCGGTGAGAAAAACCGCTTGCGTACGTGAGCTTTGCTGACGTATACATTGCAATGGTAAATCGCTTGGAGATGTTGGCACGATTGATTGATGGTGTGTAAGATCCTAAACAAACATGGCTGTTTATGTCAGGGGTTTTTCAGTAACATAAGTTTGAATGGTACTAATAGAGTACGGCATTACAAAAAATAGTACACTACGTGACAGAGGTGTTTCTGAGATTGTTACGTTTTAACAGGTATAAGTATATCCCATAGGTATAATAGGGCTACAGAAAATCTACAAATTTCCATACAGGTACCTGATTTTTGGAAATATTATTTCGCTTTGCAGATTGTTCTATAAAATGTAAACTATAGAGGAAAGGGAAGTATACTAGGGACTTAAAATAAATCATAGAATTTTTGAAACGTTAATTTACGTATTAAAAAGTTACTGTGCACTTGTGTACTTTCGTAACTTATTATTTTTTAACCGACTTCCCGAAGGAAAGAGTTTATCTATTCGACACTTATATTTATTTTTGTTAGTTTTTTTTTATTTAAAAAATGCAACGTTGTACTTAGTAGCAAATAAAAGTAATTAGAGGAAAATATAAGCTCCTTTGCCTGCAAAGAGCAACAAATGAGCTGCGCAAGATGAGCTAATCGATCGGAACTTTGTTCTCTATCGTGATCGAATAAACGCCGTGGCAAAAAAGAATTAACGGATTGAGCAAAAAATTGGGCACGCCCATTGCACGTTATTCTTTTATTTCATCATCGACCCAATATTCATGTTGGGAATGTGAAAAGAATGTGCATATGTTTATCAAATGTTTGTCAAGTGTTCAAATATTGTTTACAAATATACGAAAACATTTCAGGGCTAAATTTATGCACTTACCATTAAACAGCACACTTAATTAATTACACATCATTTTGATAAGTTAAAGGAACATGCCTTGGATTCATAACTAAAGATTATACTACTGTTTACGAGCGGTTTTATTTATAACGTTAAATACAAAATACTTGACGAATTCGTGATACCAAAATTTCTTGCGCCGCTTTTCTCATTGCCAAACGTAAATAACTTATCTACAATGGCATTTAATACGCGAGCCAAGGTTAACGTAAGTAGGACGGTGTGGTGAGCAATTAATTACAAGCAAATACCTACAACATGAGAACAAGTTATAGTTCGGTCAAATCAGTAGACTAACGCTGGGTTCACATCGTAGGTTCTGTGCAGGACAAATCTTAACGAATATAGTGGTGCATACTTTGTGATGGTACACACGATGATTGTACTACAAGTGACTAAATACTTTGAGCGAATATTTACTGGGTTCATCAAGAAAATCCCATTAACTTTAACGTAGGTACGTTCCTAACCTATTCGACATGCGTCCCCCATCACAAATTTTCGTATAAACAGCACAATGCCAAATTATTTCGCTACCAACGTAACTACCTACAATCGATTGATGTATTGAAAAATCAGTCAGTTATATGAACCAAATGTTTTATTTTGCATGAAAATCTCACACTTTTACCGTTTCCAATAGAATATAACGAAAAACGTACGAAGCAACGTGTGACTCCAGCCTTATAGTTTGTACAAATGAACCGGTAGACTAACCCACAACATTCAATCACACAGTCAGATGTGTATTGATAAAGTCATTCTGTACCCCTCAAGTAAATCTTACGTATAGATTGCCTCTAGTTACAAGTATTAATTTTTGGGCGATAATCACATTGCTTTAAAATAGGTTACTAGTCATATTTAAGCAGCATAATTATATACTTTAACTATTGTTTATTTAATTATATTTAAACAATGA
>DWNY01002652.1:0-10790 GCA_018250635.1 Telegonus apastus | reverse complement strand
CTTTGCTCTCAGATGGATTGCATGCTTGTTTTCTACATCGATTTTCTAAAAAATGACAATGACAATCCGTAATATCTATCTATACATAATTACCATATACCAATAGCTTGTAGAACCACGTATTTCTATCATGAAGGAGTCCTTGCATGCTCCTTTGTTACTTCATACTTTAAAAACACATAAAACCACTAATGCGTAAGAGATACAATCTTATGACAGTAATTAATAAAATAATACTTCATGTTGTAGGAATTCATTACATTTGAATGGAGCTAACAAATTGTAGTTACGGACAGACAGACGGGGAATGTCTCTGACGTGCAGCCCTTATTGAATTACCTAAGCTTTGTAGAGCTAATAATTTGTAGAAATGCCGCATATTGACTATTTATAATAATTCTTTTTTTGCATTATATCTAGTTTTCTTGTTTTTTTCTACTAAATTTAATGCGTAAAAACTTAAAAACACATTTTTTATGATATAAGTAGGTTTGTTTTTATATGTATCACCTGTAGATACCTACTAAGATTTTTTTAAAGTCAAACAATTACAGTTTGTTGTTTGATTTTGAAGGATTAAAAACTTATAAAATAGTTATAAAAGAGTTATTATTTTTCACAAAACGTCACAGAGAGCATAAACCCAAAATTATTTTTAAAAATACTAAACATTTTTTTATAGAAATTCAATGTATTTTTCGAAATGAAATTTATAACAATAAACTTTTGCATTACGCACCATTTGTAGAAGTTTACAAAAAAGTCCGCCCGAACAGGGACTTGAACCCTGGACCCTTGGATTAAAAGTCCAATGCTCTACCGACTGAGCTATCCGGGCAATGTGAATTGTATCGAAATTAATCGATGATTGCTTATCAATACATTAAACAAATTGATTTAACATGTGTTGTCTGCTTTATAATAAGAGCATGAACAGCTTTACACAACAATATAATGAATTAAATTAAATTATAATTTGTTGTTTCATTTAATTTTTATTTCATTACGTTAAACAAAATAAAAAGAAACACTAAAACTATACATTTGTACCTGGCTGTTTTATAAGCCCAACTGTGGTTACATTTTAATAAGTTTAATGTAAATTTTTTAAAATAAATTATTAGCTCATGATTAAAAAAAAAATCTTCACCGATTAATGTAAGAAACCTCTGAACTAGTACTTAGGTACTTAGGTACCTAATAATGTAAAGTCAATCATGTTCATTTTTAAATGTCTAAAAGTATGCACAAATATACCTACATTTGTGCATACTTTTTGACATTTAAAAATTTACAAATATCAATAATAATGATCATCGAGTGAAACTAAAAATTAAGTTGCAATATAGAAAAGAGGTGTTTTTATTTGCTTTCAAGGAAAAAAATCTAAATTAGGTAAATCAAAAAATCTAACTTAGCATAGTCCTCGAACTAAATTTAGTTATTAGGTACCAAAGGAACTAATTAAATTACCGTCAGTCTACACTTCCGATGGTTACAACAGTTATCTAAGTACCTATATATTATATTAATACGTAAATCAATAATTTGCGGAGCCGTAAAAGTTTTCGTTTTCACTTTTTTATTATGGTTAAATTTCGACCATTGTGTCGGGTGCTCAAGTATTAATTTCATTATCTGAGCTGAATTATGACACCCTTTTTTAATTTAGCACTTCTATTCTTCATAATTCTATGGTAAGTACGTGCCGCCTCCGACCCCGACGCGAGTTAGAGTAAATAAATAAACACAATAAAGTTATACTGTACCGTGATTGCTATTCGTCAATTACGGCTAACTAGTGGTGGAATAATTTGATCTCGGCGTAACGACTACAAGTGGCAGTTCTTTATAATGTTTAAGTAGCAAACGAGTATGCAGTCCGCTTTAAAGCAAGTGGCCACTGCCGCCCAATCAACCCTAGATACGATTAGTCTTACCTGAGGTTGTCACAAATAATCAACCCTAGATAAGATTAGGTTGGTCACAAATGCGTTGTTACCCCTGGGTAAGGAACTAAGGAACGCCTCGGATAAGTATGTTTCCTTACCACACCTTTCAAACCAGAACACAGCAGCGCTTAACACTGATGTTATTAGGTAAGATGTGGCAGTGGTACCATCGGAGTCGAACCAGAAAGAGTTCTAGTACCTTTAATGATGGTTAAATGTACAGACTACAGACGCGTATTACAACTAAACAAAATAAAAATGTAGACAAAAATATCAAAAACTAACGACAATTTTCAAAATAAACCCTTTTTAACTTAAAAGAGGACAAATTAAGCGAAACAATACCATTTTATAAATTTTCTCAAAATCATATCGAGGTTCGGTACATATGGTTAGGTAAAAACCGTGAATCTCTCTCACCCTCAGGTACACAAAATCAATATTGACCGATCGCTCCCTCGGGACGCTGTACAGTCGAGTTAAACTGTGTTTTACTTCATATACTGGTTGCTATGTCTCGTTGAAAAAGTACAAGTGGTATAAACGTGGTAAAGTACAAAAGATGGTATATAAAATTTGTATCAATGTAATATATAGAGTACCTACCTCCTAGGAATGGTTGTAGGACAGAAATGTACTATTATTTAAATCTCAAATATTACTTTTTTATATTAATGTGGTATGATCTGTATAAATGTCATCTGTAGAATACCTAGTGTTACCTAGAATACCTAGAGAGTAGCACTCATTGAGAGATGACGCCGCTAGGATTCTGAATCACGGAATCGAAGTATTTTCAACATCTTGAATATATACAAGTTCCGAACTGAAACAGGAGACCTCCCTTTGCCACGTAGACATATCTATATTTGTGTCGTGTGAATAATTTTTTGATTTGGTATTTGCGGTTCCACTTTGGTGTCACTTGTTTCTCACTTACTTAGTCCTTAGACTCACTTAGTCCTCAGAGATGCGAATGCATCTGTTGACCAGCCTCATGCGAGGCTTTAATATTATTAGGAGTTGATTGAAAATGTCAATGTCAGTGGCCATCTACGATCAGGTGGATTGCTAGCTCATCTGCTACCTAATATTATAACTAGAGAATTATCTTAAGAAACCTGGCTGATAAATGAGTTGACTTTGATTCCCACACTCATTTGATAGCAATATGGTTATTAAACAAAAATATTTCGTCGCATACCCCCTATTTTCTCCGTTCGTAGGCACTATGTTTAAAAATTGTATAGCCTATGTCACTATGACAACTGAGACGATTCTAATGACACCTCCTATGTTAAAATCCGTCAAACCGTTTGGGCTGTGGGACGTCCCAAAGAAATTGACATACATATATACATACATAAATTCCTTTTGCCGCAGTCGGGTAAAATATCGGTAAAAAAATTTGTAAGCATTGTCATATATGTGTGTGTTAGCCGAGTGCGCGCGTCTGCATTGCCATATCAATGATATAAGGCTATATAAAAGGCATCAAGAGAGACATAAAAGAAGATTGTATGAGACACATAAAAGTTCGGTTTGTCAAATGGGAAGTCAGTACGAGGCGGCGCAAGTAAATCCCGGTATCAAAATAAATCAATGTGAAATGTGTGGAGTCGCCTTCGGTTGTAAATTTTTGTTTTATTTTTTATGTTTCGTTCTTATTTTATTAGGCTGTTAGTGAATACCACAGAAAGATATAAAAAAATATGATCTAAGTCGTTAACCTTTTATTAGAAGAAACAAATCTCTAAAGCATCGCAAACTCAGTATAAAATACAAACATACGAGTATATAGAATATTGTATTTATTTCTTAATTTATCAATTGTAAACTTTGTTTATTTCTTCAGGGTTTAATAGAATTAACCACGATTCCGCGAAGATTGTTTGTTTACAGTTTGGTAATACCTACCTAAAAAGGAGAAACCAGTCATGGAAGAAGCGCGTTGTAAATATAATTTTGTTTTCTCCATTACATTAAATAACATAATAGTTGTTTATTCTCAGAATTGTCTTTTAGGCGTATATTTAAAATTTTGTATCCTAAATATATGTATTTATCAATTGGAATACAAGAGAGTTTTCTATCATTTATCGTTATTGAATCAGCGTTTATTAGGATCGTGTAAGTATACATTTGTACCGTTTCAAAACTTAAAACGTTTAATTTACTTAGTACTAACAGCGTCTCCACAGTTTTCCCTAGCCAGTCCGGAGAAAACTTTGCCGGTTGCCGTTTTATTTGGTTTTCTTTTGACGCGGCAAGCCCTTGAGCCTCTCTGATTAATTTCACCGGCGGGGATCCTTTTGCGATCCCTTTGAATGCCTTAGCGTTATGCTCCAAATGTTACTGATTTTTATTCATTCAATTGGTACACGTCTTGAGGCTTTAAGTGACATCTTTTACTTGATTCTTTTTAAATTATTGATGCAAACGAGCTTGATCTGATTGTATGTAGCCACTACTGCCCATGAAGTGCGCATATCCCCGCTGCGTGTATACAAAGTTAAGCAACGTCGGGCGCGGTCGGTAGATGGATTTAAGCCGTGATTTAAGCCGTCGGTCTCGATTATTATCATAGTATAGCAGTCGATAAACCTCGTCAGGGAGTACTTCCTAAGGACTAAGTTAGAACGCCTCAAATAAGAATATCTCCTTTACCACATCCTTGAAACCAAAGAACTGCATCGCCTTTTTTAAATTATGGAAGTAGCAACCGAGCATGCAGCCCACCTGATGGTAACTGGCCACTGCCGCCCATGGATATCTGTAATCAAACCCAGATAATATCCTATCTGAGGTTGGCCACAGATGCCTTGCTATCCCTGAGGACTAAGTTGGAATGCCTCGTTTAAATATGTCTCCCTTGTCACACACTTCACACCAGAACCCAGCAGCGCTTAACACTGTTGTTATAAAGCAGAAATAGGTGTGGCGGTGGTGCTATCAGAGACGAACCACAAAGGGTTCTACCACCTTTAAAAATTGAATCCAAAAAAAAAACAAAAACTGAATTAACAATGAAATAAACATTAATCATTGCGTAGCCCAAAAATAAACAAATTAACGACAATCCACTTATATTAAGAACCGTCAAATATTCAAATCGCGAACGCATTATTCGAAACGAAAATGAAATTTCAAATCCGTCGCAACGATTGGTCGTTTGGTATTCAAAACACACACTGACCGGGCAAAGTGGCAAATCATGGAGCGGCTGAAAATCAGTCAAATAGACCTCGAGTTACTGGCGCCCGTCGGCTGAATACTAATGCAGCGTTCCCGCTAAAAGTGGATAAAGTAGAAAATTCGGAATAGACAAGAGATGCAGAGATATAGATATTTTTTTCTTTTTTTTTTTTGCTAAGAACCAATGTGGTGAAGATTATTCAGATTATACGAGTATCATTATCATTATTCGATTTTTCAAAAAAAAAAAAACGTGATTGTAATGAAATAGTGAAATAAATCTGCTTAAAACTATGGTTTAATTCAAATTCAATTTGATATATATTTATCCGTAAGATGTGAGTATATCTTTAAGTCAGTTTATGTTAATACCTCTAAGACTCTATCATATGACATGAAGAGGTAGGTCTACCTACCTCGTCATATCTAGGTATAGTATAGGTATCGGTATCTAGTGGGCATATAGTATGTACTACGTACCTACTTATATGCTCAATAAATCTTTTACTGAAACTCCCTTGTATTTCGATTTATGAAAATAGAAAAACTTTATTATTTTTTTAAAGTCTAACATTATTCCAATTACCTATACCACCTAATTAATAATCTACAAGACGATATTATTACTCATAATTTAAATAATTCTTTATAATTTAGTGTTACGTGGTAGAACCCTTTGTGGTTCAACTCCGGCGGACAAACGCCATACTTATTTCTACCTAATAACAACAACATGATCTGAACGTTGTTGTAAAGGTGTCTCCTTAGAACATAGAGTTAATCGACTTGCTACACGAGCTTTTAGAAGACCGAAAATCATAAAACTGGATTGGCTGTGATCTCATATTTCTTGTTCGAATTTTAAGCTCTACATTACCTAAGTCGTCTATATCACAACACTTAAGGATCTTTTAAATCCGTGTTATGTCCCAATGCTGGGCGCCGTACACCTCACATACATACATAGATCCTACATAGATCCTAAAGCAAAGATACACCAACTAGCAGATCCAATCAGTGCTGCTAATTCAGCGAGTTGGTCGCTAGAAATGACGGATTTGAAATGATCTTAACAAGCAAAAAAAATGTCGCTAAATAAAATCTAGCAACTAAAAATAAAGTCTAGGCTTTTGGAGTAAATATTTAGTGTTAAAAAAGCGTTTAAAGGCAAAATTTTATTCATAATTTGACTGATGGAAAATACAGTTTAGCGATTTTCAAGCCACTTTGGATGTCAAGTCTAGTAGTGGCTTGACTTGACTGTTTCGGAGTGACCGACATAATAATATGGAATAACTACAAATTATTACAACTACATACTTACGATGGCTTAGGCTCCATTATTTGAACGTCGTCTCAAATAGACATATTTTTCTACACAATATATATTATATGAATATGTAATTACGTATATACACATTGTAGAGAATAAAATTGTTTTGTCTGCCACGGCCCGTGTCTGAAACGTTAGTAAATGCAGTTTAACGTGCCTGAGACATGGTAGCGCACATGTTTAGTGACTAGGGTCACCCATCCTGTTTTCGACCACGTCCTACGACTTCATATACAGCTATAATCAAATCTATGAACGAATCTATGCTTACCTGGAATCCTTCCATCTTGATGTTCTTGGGTGAGTTGCAAAGGAGTTTGCGCTACTTCCATTTTTAAATGTCCTTTTTTATTTATCACTTAACTGTCACTTGTATTTTTTATTTCGAATTATTTTCTTTATAGCCACCTCATTTTCATTGTAGAGGTTTTTTAAATTTACCAATAAGGTAGAGCTTCGGTAGAGTCAATATTGTTTTATCTACAGACCTGCATCGATAGAAGATATTAAGCACAATATCTACAACGTTTTATTATACGAATCAAATACTAATAAAAAAATATTGTTACAATTTGTTGTTCTTTACGCACCTATTAGTATTGTTACAGGTGCGTTAAGGCTTAGTCAAGTCACTAATATACACTATTAATTCATATATTTTTCTGAAAATTACAGATCACTGAATATGCAAATATGTATAGAACAAATGGAAACATAAACTGTTCCTAAATGTAATTAATTAATATATTGGGCTATTTACTATAACCAAAACCAAACTTTTAATGTCAATTTTTTATCTATTACGGCTTTACAGAAATATATCAGTGCTTAAAAGGAACACACATTAAAAAGACTATACCAATAAAATTCCCGCCAAAAACTGACAGTTTATTCGCGGTAACTTTTGACGTTTACTTTTTTAGTCACGTCATTAAATTCCGTAACACATTTGACGTTTATCTTTTTCAAATCGTCTCGAGTCGCGCGCGTTCCGCCACGGCCGGGGCACTTTTGACGGTTCAGCTGAGCTTGGTGAAGGCGTGGCGTGGCTCCGCCCCGTTGCTTTTCGCGTCTGACGCTGGCCCCCGGATAGGGGGTCAGTTCGATTGTGGGTCAGCTGTTAGCATACTTTCACACCGTCCTGTCGGATATTGGCTAATAGACGCTACGTAAGTGCTACATGTGTTTTCGTTGTAGCATAAACGCGCTATATTTCAATTGAAATAAACTTTTTGTTACCTAGATTTTATGTTACCATGGTATGTATAAGCAAGTATCAATTACTTTCAGTCGAGAGGCAGTCCATCTGTGAGTTGTATCAATTCAATTCTAGAGTATAACAACGCCCAAGCCCTCAATTATACCTCATGAAAACAAAACCTGTAAATGAATGTGAGTTCAAGAAGATCTACAATACTATTTCAATTTTCAAGTTAATTACAGAAAGTCACGGGCAATTATCACTATTCATGAGGACAATGTACTTATTTGCAACTGCAATATTTACCATTTCTGGTTTTACCTTTAACCATTCTTAGTTCCTTTCAGGCAGATCAACCAGAAAAGCTTCCTCACAGCTTTAGTAGGTATATACAATATCAGATCGGTGAATGTACAACCACCTTAATACCCTCCGAACGGGGGGAGAGTTCGATTTTGGGTCAGCTGTTAAGCGGCCGTTTTAAGCTTTAATTTGTGGCATTACGCCGCTGTTGCGTTCCCGCCATGCCATTTAGAATAATGACGTCGTAGATTCAGCGCGCGAAATTGAACGACCGGTCCGATCCAATCCGAATTACGCTGGAAGAAATGTTCGGTTATAAAAGACAAAATAAACTGGTTCTAATGCTACCTTTTATAAGATTTTTACGGTGACTTGAAATTTAAAAGAGTTGCTCAAGAAAATTGGATATTAATTTTTTATTATACTTAGAAATTTACTGTTTCTGTGTAGAGCTGTTTTGTCGTATTTAACATTGAGATACTATGTACTAAAGTACTAGAAAAGAAGTGTCTTTTGCATATGCAGTGGCACACAACTGTTGTGTCCCCTTCAACTGCGGCAGCTCTGCCTCTCACATCATTGTGTTTGCGGATGACATGATTACCCCTTTGTAGCAAATTAAGCGCTACAGTTTCGATGAATACGTTAGATGGTATGATTATTGTCCAGCGTTTCAGCGACTTTAAGTTAGAAATTTTAAATAGAGACACAATTTATGTTTAAAGTAGTTGCTCTAGTACTTTCGTACATAATATCTCGATGTATTGGTACACTTTTTTCCTAATAGTAGACATATGTAGATCACTGAGCATGAGTGAAGAGGCATGAAGCATACTCTACCAAGCAGCTCCAAACCTAATTACTAACTTGTACCAGACATTCTCAAACCACTTAAAATGCGTTAGGCCAAATGAAGGAAGATAATGTCTAGTGACCAATTTTCGCCGACATTAGACCACTTAAAAGACCTTAGGCCAGGTTTAACGGCCGCTGCTCTATGGTAACGACTTGACCGATGGCGTAACGTACTTTTAAAAGTACGCGTGCACTAACGCTTACCCATCCAAATCCCGACTGCACCCAATATTGCCTAACTTTGTAAACCAGTTTTGTAAATCTCCTATCGCACGGATCTTTACTACCTATCTATTTTGATGTAAATAAATAGATCAGCAAATAACATTTTTAACTAGAACGGAGAGTGGAACTGAGCGAAAAGCATTTACTTAATTTAATCCAAGTAGCTAATTATTTGCAGGTATTATAGGTCAAATGTTTTAAAGGTTAGGTAAGTCTTATATTACATACATAAACATTTATTTACAAAATGATATCTTCGTCCAATAACAGCGATTGAAACGTAGGGCGTGGCGTGATGTTTGCGATAACATCAGAGAGGAAAAGTCAACAATTTTCCCGCCCTACATCCACCAATCCCGAGGTAGCGCGCGGAATGATATTTAAAATTATATAGGGAAGGTTGCCTATACCTTTACTAAAAGACTATAACAAAGATGTTTTTATCCCTATGCCTTTAAGACTATAGGCATATGCCTATGTCAAAGGTAGATGCGCCTAATAAGGATTTCTATAGTGACTTTAGTCGTTTAGAAAAACAGACATAGAATTATTTTATCCTATACCTAGTAAGCTTTAATTATATTGCACTCTATAGATACAACGTCACGCTTTTAGTGATAAACCATAAGGTTCAAGAAATATAAGCACGCATAGACTCACGCATTAGATCTTTTAAACCAAATCAAAAATATCTGAAGATATTTTGAGGCAAAAATAGGAGACTGCTGAAAGTGATAGAAGTGAAAGAGATTGTAAAATGTTTCTCTGTAAATACGTTTTATGTAAAAAAAATATTTCTGTGTAAAATGTAACAATTAATCTTAAAGAATTTAGCTCCCAATGTTCATACCTACGTACATTGGATTTGGCCAAAATAATGGAATGCTTTTTGTAAAACCTAAGTGGAAATTTTATTTAGCATCTAAAATTATAATGGACCTTGGTAAACCCTTTTAGCATTTACAAACAAAGCGTCTAGACTTCATAAAGACATACAAATATTGGGTAAGTACAGTCAATAACAACTTTACTCGAATCTGCAAATACTATTTAAATTCAGCCAGCGACCGAAAGATAGAGGCAGACAATTCAATTGAATACGAAAAATCCTTTCCAATCCTCCGAGGATCCCCAAAAACTACCCACAAGTCAATCGCCAAACTCCGTTCTGTGAAACGGCTTTTCCCCCTAACTCACCCCCTTACCCCCGTTTGCCCCCGAATTACCGGTACCCCTAAACCGCGGTCTTCAGTGACAGTTCAATAAAGCACAGCGACCAATCGTGGCAAACGTCGCCCGGTATAAGCCAATAGGATTAACGCTATGCACCTCTCGTTCTAATTTACACAGTTGTACATAAGCCCGTCTCATTCCAACTCGCGGTAGACGAATTCTTGATTCGATTGCGATTGATTTCTTTATTTGAATTTTCTTTTGTTTTTCATTCCAGCGAGCGCGGATTTCAATTATTGTCTGTGGTAATAGGGATATCGTTAAAATATTGATGTTTCAACAGAAAATTTGTTTTATTTATAACATTGTACTTTTGTAACAATTAAAATTAATTCAATTTAATTCAATATTAAGGTTTCGGACTTTTCGATAAATATGGTGTATATAGATTATCTATCTATATACACCATATTATATATCTATATACCATATTTATCGAAAAGTCCGAATATAATGAGTAGAATTTTAAATAAAAAAATTAAAATAGATACAT
>DWNY01002651.1:0-10792 GCA_018250635.1 Telegonus apastus | reverse complement strand
AGACAAAAATACCTAATAGACAGAAATAAGTAATTAAGCTACCAAGAAACTCTTTGTAAAATGGTGACCTCGCAAAAAGTTCGCACCCACGTTTTGTGTTATTAATTATTTCGCTACACTATGGTTCTCTCGCGGGTCCGTCCACGTGTAGCTATAATTTATTTTCATATGAAAGATAAGATGGATTTACGAAATGACTTAATATAATTACCAAGTGATTTTATAAATACACTTTCTTATAACTTGGAAATAGCTAAGTATAAAATAGGAGAGATTGCAGTCCAGTTGATGGTAAGTGGCCACTGCCGCTGTTATGTATTTGTAATCAACCCCAGATAAAATCAAAGCCCTACCTAAGGTTCACCGCAGACGCTACCCCTGAGGGCTAAGTTGTTACGCCTCGGCTAATTTGAAGGCGGTAGAACCGTTTGTGGTTCAACGTTGAAGGTATAATTTCAATGTCTATTTCTGACTTATTATTGCAGTATTAGCCCCTACTGTATTCGTCTAGTTTGACAGTGGGACATAATTATACCTTTACTGGTGTTGTTTTCAAGAAATATTGTGCATACGTAAATTGTGTATTTACAAACAGACACTCTCTAAAGCAAGTAAGGATTATTTTACAAAATACCTCATAAATTAGGCTTTTCCAGAGAAAAGGAGTTTACCTTTATTAATATGAATGATTAGGCACATTTCGAACAAATTAAATTAAGTAGTTTAATGGAGTCTGCCGCGTAACTTAAATCTCGAAGCGTTTTGTTCACCTAGCTATTCATTTTAGCTTTATTAAAATCAATAGAAAAACTAAAAAATCAATATAGCAAAACTATAAAAATGTCTGTGTTTGCGAAACAAATGTAGCAACGAAGCATTTTTGTCTAAAATCAAATGGAATCTGCCGCCAATCGACATCTATATAATTAACCCTAGATAGATCCACCTGAGGTCGACCACAGGTGCGTTGCTACCCCTAAGGACTAAGTTGAAACACCTCGGATATATTTCTCTCGCCATACCTATAGGTACTTTAGTTGGGCCACATATATTTTATTTAAACTCTCTTGTGTGCAGGCTTCCTCACGGTGTTTTCGTTCACCGTTATAGCAAGTGATAACTAATGTGGTATTCGTAAGCAGTGATAGCCTAATGGTTGAAACTCGGCCTATCAATCGGGAGGTCCGAGGTTCAAATCCCAGGCACGCACGTCTGACTTTTCGAAGTTATATGAGTATTAGACATTAGTTATCACTTGCTTTAACGGTGAAGGAAGACAAAGTGAGGAAACCTGCACCTGAGAGTTCTTTGAAAAAAAAAGTTTTCAAAGGTGTGTGAAGTCTACCAATTCGCACTTGGCCAGCGCGGTAGACTATGGCCTAAAAGCCCTCTCACTCTGAGAGGAGACCCGTGCCCAGCAGTGGAACAATAATGGATTGGCGACAGTTTAGAAAATATTGTTTTTATTCCATCAAAATTCTTGATAATTATAGATAAATTACGTAAGAAAGTTTAGCTATGAAATCTGGCACATTTTACTACGGTTTGATATATCTTAAGAAATTCTCCGAGAAATGTAAAACACCAATATGTATTTAGATTTTAGTACCACATACATCCACGTGCGAAAACTATTTAATACCAGATACACTGCATGACCTGTAATTGTACGAATACATGTAAGTATCACGTTTGAAATGTACATTGCATACCTGAACACAGTCACCATTTGTCCAGCTGAGTATCTTTCCGGCAATAGCTAATTCGGCGCGCCTATTTCGGGTTGCATTGTCTGAAGATTATGTTACGGAAGCGTTCAAGTCAATTGTCTACCAGTGTGTTAGAAATTTGACTACTGAAAAAATGACTGAATTGTGTACGTTTATCACGATACAGATAAGGTAACTACGTTGATTATGCGATTGCAATGTAAGCCATCATAGGTGACCATTCATCCATGCGACCATGCTTATCAATTTTAGGGGGCCCAATTACACTCAGATACTGACATGTGGAAATAAAAGTAACTCCCTTTTAGAACAATTATAATACGTAACATTTGTTGTACTTTAAGAAGTTATCTACAATACAAATCTTAATAAATATACCGTAATATAAATATGTATTACAGTTTTTAGACCTATCTTAAGACGTAGCATCGAACAATGTAGTACTTACCGATTTAACCTACAAAGACACAAATATTTCCAAGAAGAGATCAACGTTGTACTACATACTGGCATGATCTAACGTAATAGCTCTGTTATTCTTGTCACAGTAAGTACCGGTACTGACAATCTATTCCTTTGTTAATACTCGTTGAAGAATGTTGATGGAGGATCATGATCAACCTATTACTCTGCCACTGTTAGTTACCGCTCTCGTCAGAGTATGAGAGGGATAAAGTCCGCATACTAGCTTATTTTCCATTGGTTTCATTCATAAACATTGAAGAAAACTTAGTTTTCGAATTAAAACGTCATGGTTAGTTATTATATTGTTTATACGAAATAGCTACTATCACTAAAGAGTGGAGGGGAGTTAAGGGGGCCTTGTACCCTCGTCCACAAATCTATAATCATGTACTTAATTCTACCTGAAGGGGGCGCCAAAATTCTAGAAATAGGAGAACTTTTGGTTGAAAGACGTTTTTCGCCATAAAATTCTCTACCTTTATCAAAGTCCAGCCAAAAACGAAAACACTTCAGGTTAACCGCGCTAAAGTACTGCTTCAATTTTAATATATCTGCATATAAAAATAATGCATTTTTTTTTAAACTCGAATCCCTAACGTGGGCAGAGGTACATTCCACTTGGCTCTATTATCTCTCCAACTGACACAATCTAACGTCCATCAAGAATCAAGAAATACATTATCATCTATTAATGCAAATACAAACCTATACGGAGAAAAACAGTGCGTCCAAGATATTTTTAGACCTTATTTACATTCTAAACGACTTGTGACTTGCATTTAGACTGCACAGTTGACGGCAGTACCTATTTCATTTATAATTTAATTGTAAGAAACAAAGCGTTCGTGTTTGATTACTTGTGAAACACATATCTGTTCAATGAAAGCGTGTAATCGCAAGGTTATGACCTATACTGTCATCAATATAAATAGCATTTAACTCTCATAAGGATAAAAGTATGTAAACCGCAGTGAGACAGGCAATTCTGAATAAGTAGCCCTGAATGAGTCCCGCAAACAAGGCGGCCGTGACATATCTTTCAAAAATATATTATGAGTTGCATTTTATGTAAACAATTTATAACTGGAATTACACATTCGGGAAAATTGTTTCGAGATGGCTCATTGTTTTTGTGTAGGTGCTTCGAACAGTTCTTTACACACGTTTATAAAAAGAATCATAACTAAAACATTTCATCAGACAAGATGACTTCACAATGGTTTTTGGGATTGCGTGTCTAATAAGAGTACACATTTATGGAGCAGAGTTCTAGACAGACTCCAACTTGCGACAATGACACGGTCTACAGAGGCTTAGGGTGTGAGGGTTTGAGGAGGGTACCCTGACAATACTGTTTCGGGCCGGTTTTAGCGTCCTCTGACCTTGAACGGGTAAAAGCTGCGCTACTCTATTAACTGTTTATTATGATTAGCAATGATAACCTATCGACCACTTTATTAGGGTGACAAGAGTACGATTACAGAAAAAACGGTAATTTTTCTTTTTAACGTTTTTTTTATATAACACCAGCGCAACGAACCACAATATTTACGATACAATTATGCGATATGAAATGATATTTTCATCGTTGTCGCGAATCGGCGGTTACTTTCCCTCGCCAGTCTGCTGTCTGATGTATTGAGTTGATAAGTACCATATTAACTAGTACATTTATTAGTTTCAATGTCACGGTACACTTTTATAAAATATTACCAAAAATATATATGACCTAATTAGATATAAGCTTTAAATTTAAACATTTCTAATTAATTTCGTAGTTTATGAAAAGTGGTTCCAATTGAGAGACAATAATTTTAATGTAAATATAAAGGGAATATTAATAGACTTACTTCAAAATTAAGTACCTACCTATTTTAACCTACAGCGAATAGCTCATATGACCTTAAATATAAAGTTGTCTCTGACATTAAAGCGTGGAAACTTCACACAGATTTTTATAATATTCTGAGCAGTTTCCAAAGTCTTCCCGCCTGCATTTAACTAGCGTATGTAGACTATCTATAGCCAAAACCATCATTGTGATTCTCTTACCTATGTTCATAATGGATCACTCAACGTCTATGTTCATAATCTACGATAGTAATGGGTCAGTGATGATGATAAGTATGACTACTGTACGTTAGGAAATTACACGCGAAACCGCACTTGATCGAGGTTTACAAAAGCGGAACTTAGCTCTTGGCGGAACTAATTGTCGATTGACGGTATGACAATCCTACACAACACACCTCGTACGACGAACATATGGACAAATAGACGAACAGGTGTTTTAGTTTTATACTAATGGGGGCATTACTAATAACGTAGGCTACATTTTTAAACAAGGGTAAAAATTAATACACGCTTGTTATAAAATCCTTCCTATATAAATTGATATTTTCGTTTGAGTTTTATGTTGAAACATAATACTGACCGGCCCCATGAAGTAGCTATTTTTTGCTACTATAACATCAAAACAAGATTTAAGGTTTATCAATATTCATTTAAATATTTTTGGTTATTTAATTTGAAAATAATTCATATAGAGCTCCAACATACAAACACTTTATAATTACATACATTATACAATTAAACTAAACCTACTATACTTAATAAGAAACATACGAGTTTGTCGCAAGCAATAAATCTTTTGAAGTGCAATTTGCGTTAAGTTTGAGAACATTTTCTGAGAACGGCTCTTGCAAATCAATAATACAGTGGCACATCTGTTGTGCACTGACTCATTCCTTCAGAGAGCATCAGATGACGCCTTGGAGTCGAAGCATTACTATATCGGGTTGATTACTCAACGTTTACCAGCAGAACTCACGATTTTGCCGATGAGTAAGTGAGCTTAGCTGAGCTCTGATTAACACTTATTTCGAATTCAAATGCCCTCAACACACTAGCCTTTTCTTTTACAACATAACATTGACATGAAAACACTAGACAATTAGGTACAGAAGTGATAATACAATAACTACAAGCTTCTATTTGCGTCATTAAATAAATATTATCCGCCATATTAAACGACTGCATACTGCAGTATAGGTACAAGAATGTTTGAAATTAAGTTGTAATTACTATATTAATCATGACAGTTGATAAATAATAAATAATTTACGGGTACTTAATTAAGTTGTCACATAAATTTGAAAGACGGTTCACAAAGTCTCACTTTATTAAATATTTATATAAAAATTTTCAAGTCGGTTATTACAATGCGATAATTAAACAGAAATAAAAACACTAAAATAATGAATCATTGAAATAAAATTCAATGGCAGCGTTCCAGATGTTACAATGAATTGAGTTTTTCAGATTTAAAAACATGTGTTAACTATTAATAATTTAAGCCTTTTATAAACGCTGTACTGATATTTTTGTTATTATACCTTCCTGTAATATATATTTGTATATCTTAAAATTGTCAAAACCCCTACGGTTCTACATCTTTGACACCATTGCCATACTTGCGTTTGTCAAATAACAGTAGTGCGAAGCTCTGCTGTGTCGTTCTTTGAGGGATGTGACAAGGTTAGACGAACTTATATGAGAGGTACCAACGTACTCCTTAGGGGGTCCTTGACGCATCTGTGATCGACCCAATGTTTGACTCTTATCTGTAGTTGATCACAAATGTGCACTAGGGGCAGACACCACATATCATCATGTGGACTACATAAACGTTTACTTCTCCATTACCATAAAAATACGTTTGGTTTAGAAGCGGTCACGGGCAACGGCGCGGAACTTACCTTGGAGTGTGCGTTGGAAAATAGTCATTTAGATCAAAATTAAAATGTACTTTGATGTAATAATTTCTATAAAAGATTTTATTTACAATATTGAAGTAGAAACGAGCATAGTTCAACTGATGGGAAGGGACCACTGCCTCAAATTGACATCAGGAATCAGGCCCATATAGGATTAGAATACTAAAGAAGGTATCTATTTTATTTTATCAACATTATAAAAATGTAAAGGTGGTAGAATTTGTAGTAGAATTGCCCTTGGGAAGTTGGTTAAAAAGAAGTCAGTTAAAAGTGGTTATTGTTTTTTCCCGACTGTCAGGAAACATAACCCGTTTTTAACTAAAGCGAAAGATACCTTCTACTATATTTATTGTGTACTCATATGTTTCCCACTTTACAGGACTAACCAGAATTACATAAATGAGGCACTTGAACTCAATCCTCGACAGTAAATAGCAACTCATCTTGATTATTAGACTTGATTACAGATGTCCATGGGCGGCAGTGACCACTTAACTTCAGGTTAACTACATGCCCGTTCGTTTTATCTATAAAATCAATTACAAGTCTAATCTATGATAAATAACAACCAGGCTTCAACCCGTAAATTACATCAAAACATTTTTTTGCGCGAGGAAACGGTCAAGGCGACCCATTGAAATTTTCAAGAACGAAACAATTTAAAACAGGAAATAATTCAGTCGATTCGCAATACGTAGCACAATAGTGCATTTCCTATTAAGCTAGTAATATTCGTAATTAATCTTGTCAGATTTTGAAATTTGCGTTGCGTGATTAATCTCTTCAGTCGCAGACGCCATATGGTCGACGACCTTCTATGGCTCTGCCGGCGGTGACTGGTAACAGTTCCTACACCCACGCTTTCATTATTTCCAATCCGTAGATGTATTTTTCAATACATAAGACTTATGAAGTTGTGTCGAAATAGGCTATCGACGTATTTAATTTCACAATCTTATCTCCGGACTTTTCGGATGTTTTCGCGCGATAACCATTTTAAGCAAAAGACGTAAGTGAATAATCTTATGTACCAAAAATGCAAGTCCGTTCTTATCTACAGGACAATAAAACGATCAGATATTGTTCCGAGTATTTTGTAAATGCCTCCGAAAGCAATGAAAGATATCTTGGAATGTAAATTTAATCCACTTGTGGTATTGCAAACGACGTTATATCGGATATGTTATAAATACAACAGTTTTAAGGTTGCTGTGGTTATTATAACCCCACACTATGATTGCAAAATTTTTGGTGTTACAATTGTATGTGGTTAAATATTATTGCTACTCGCTTGTTTGTAAGCCCACTTAATATTATGAGTCCTTATACTATATGTATATCGCAACAAGTACATATTATTTCAGTTTTCGATAATTTTACAAAATATTTCAAAATTCCTTATTTAATAGAATATACTATTTCTATTAACGTTGATTAATTATTAAAAATACACATATGAACAAACAGCCTATGTGCCTGATAATTTTTCATGAACAGAATATAAGAATTCACTACATGTACATACGAATCTTCTTTTAATGTCCCATCACTGACGAAGTCAGATTTGGTAGCTATTTAACATGCATTGAATAAGATAACCTTTATTGGATGTACCGAAATACAGGTATGGCCGTGCCAGTTGTCAGGCCATTTTTGTCCAAGCTTCAAAGACAACTTTCCATGTTCAGCTCATTGGGGTCGGTCGTTTTTATCCCAACAAGATACGACACGTTTGAAAATTTAAAGCATTCTTATGCATGCTATTTTATATAAACTGCATTTACAATTTAACGACGTGAATTTTTGCATAAAATTATCAATGTATTATCGCAGCCAGTGACGGTATTAAGCTGATAACTTAATTCATTTCGAAATTTCTTTTATATAGGTACCTAACATGTAAATGGATAACGTTAGTCTACTTATAACTACTGCAATTCATCACCTGTTATAAACTCCTAACAGGACCTATCCAGTTTGGAACCTGAATAGTAGACGTTGATAACTCCGAGGAAGATATACATAGGTACCTAAGTTGAAACATCTCACGAAATATGTACTTTGTAAACAAAAATACGAATATTAACAGCAGATCGGGTTCAGCTTTCTTATTTATTTATCCTTAACTATTCCATTTAGGTTACGACTCTGGATGGCGTGCATGTCTATGTATGGCGCCTTTGTTATAATCGGAAGCAGAAATCAGCGAGCTGGTCTCTAGGACGCCGTGGGTGACGTAAGACGGTTTATAAGCTGAGTTCGGAACGTTAAGTTACATCGGAGCGAGTAAACAAGCAACAAACGAGTTTTAGCGAGGACGTGGGTTCGAACGATGAGATCACCGCCTCAAATAAACGCCTGAGGTCGCCTGCACCACTTCACGTCAGTCGTCACGTATCTTTCTAATTGGCGTGCCGATTTGACTTACAATGAACGCTTTTTACTTGGCTCCCGCGCGATAAGCATTAGCTCTTCTTAGCTCTATCATTGTAACGGGATTCGGATAACAATGTCTGGTTCATATGCAAAAATGTTAATGATTCCCATATTATTGAAGTACCCAGATTGAGCTAGATCTTAATTTTAACCGGATTTGACTGAAAGAAACTAGTCACATGTATATGATCTCTACAAATAGGTATATAAGTGCAGACTAATAGAATTGGAAATTCGATTTCATTTCTTCGTGCGAATTGGTTGAAATTTCTCTTTTACTTTAAAATGATAACCTTTTTCTGTTATTTTGTCTAAAAAATATTCAATAATTAAGTATTTACCAACAAATATTATTTTTTATTCGAAGGCTTTCTTTCGAAATTTGTATTAGAGCGAATTACTGGTTTAAAAAATCCAGTTTCAGTTGTAAAAACGCTGTCTGCAATCAGCATGAAATGATTGAACGCTCCACGCAAGAAACCAATTAACAAATTATAAACTGCGTACAAAATGAATGATACGCGACTAAGACAATGCTAAGGTCAATTCAGTGGCAAGATAGTATATTTCAATTGAGTGACCGAGAGTGGGCGAGCACTTGTCCAATCCGCCACTTTAGTTATTGCTCTTGTTAGCACTGGCCAGTGATGCTATCACTAAAACACTCGTTAAAATGCAATGAAGTAGATTGAGATTAGCCCCTGTCGTATGCATAGACATTCACGTATCAGACCATTGCCTTTTATCCGCTCGTGGGTTGGAATTTATCGCTACCATTAAATTTAATCCAAAGATAACATCTAAGTGTTAAGATACAAAAACGGTTGCAAAGATCATACGATTGGCCTTTATTTGACTCGTTTCGACGGAATCTGTTGAATAAACGAACACATAAACAATAGGTACAGGTAACACTTTAAATACAGACCAATACCATATTGAAAAGTTGGTCATGTCTCGCGAAATGTACATACACTCCCATTGTAAAATTAACATACAATACATGTTACTCGCATAATAAATTTCTGAGAAAGAGTCGGGGGAATCGTGATAGTAATACATCACGAAATCTAGATTCATGGTTATCTTGAATCGCTTAGTGAAAAGACCAACAAACATTTAAGTGGACAAGTAAATTAAATGTATCATATCCGTAAATAGAGTCTGTAAGAGTCGATGATTGAATTCAAGGGCGTTTTACTTGACCGTCATGAAATACATACTAATTTATTTTATTTTGTTTACGAGCATGATAGGCTAGTGATTTGAAACTCAGCTGATCAATGTCAGAGACATTCGAACCGAGATTAGCACCTTCTAATTTTTCATAGTTATGTGCGTTTTAGAAATTAATTATCACTTGCTAGCCAAGATGTGTTTGAACTCTACCAACCCGCCCTTGAATGGTGTTGTGAACTATGAACTCTCGCTCTGAGAATACATGAGCCCAAGATTGGGACAATACTGTATATACGAGCTTATAATACAACAAAACATAACTGAAAATTCTTATTTAGATTAGGCAGCTCTCGTGTCAGAATTCCGTGGGAAATAATTCTTATTTCGTCATGTACATGAATATATTCGGCTATCTACATGTCAAACTTAGTGGCGGGACGTGTCTAGAATGTTTAGGTTGCCTAGGTCTTATCGAGTCCACGCCAATCAAGTCACGTGCAGAAGTGTTGTAACAAAGGCGAACGATTAACATACTAATACAATAAATGGAAAACTAACGGGCAGTAGAAGAAACAATTTCAAATGTAGCCCACATCCTGTGAATCCTATGTCAACGCTTGAAATAGAAAGTTGTACCAGGAATGACGCGACGTTAGATGTTGTTGTTAGAAATGATGAAGGGGATTGATTTATAGTATCTCTAGAAATTAAACAGGCTTTAATACTTAAATGACATATATAATAAGAATATTAGTTACTATTCAATAGAATAGAACCTGGAGGAGGATGCAAGCTAACTTAAAATTTCAATTCCGTCTATAGACATTTATCACCAACTATAAATAGAACGTTATCATATAATCAATAACCCGTTATTTCCTCAAATCTAGGTATAAGCCTCCTCTCAGAGATTTAGGTTTCCACGTCATACAAGTGCGAAGAGAGAACTGTTAGATTACAATCTACATTTTGAATTCACGATAATGATTAATTTATAATACGCACATAATCTTGGCTTTAAACTCCCGGGTCTCCACATAAATTTCATACCACTACGACGGCTAAGGTGGATATAACAGGGTTTCCACAACGTAAACAACAATGTACCAAATGCTTCATGAAGTACGAATTGCTCAATTCGTTGAACAGGTACAGTGCAACATGACAACAATATGTCGTAACTCGTACCGGTCACGATGGGCGCAC
>DWNY01002650.1:0-10796 GCA_018250635.1 Telegonus apastus | reverse complement strand
AATAATGATGAGTGTCAGAAAAAATAATTATAATAATAATTGGTGTTATGTTAATTTTTAATAGCACCTCTACCTTCTTGTGCAAGTCATAAGAGCACGCCCCTCTTTGCCACTGGGCACTTTGGGCACTTGCCCAGAGCCCCGCGCCTGTGGCCTTCTAATCCCTGCAAAATCTAGCAAAATGGCTCAGTCGACTGTTAGTGCTTTGTTTTAAAAAAATGCGCCAGAACAAAGCGGAAGTTCATTTATACATTTATCTATTCTAACAAAATATCTCCCCATTATCCATACATGCCCAGGGTCCCAAATAGGTTAAAATGGCTCTTCGTAGGGGGTGACTTAAAATTGAAATACAAAACAACGGCGATAGAATAGTTTGTGGTTCAACTTTGGAGTTCCCATCCGAACACCAATTGCTGTATAATAATAGCGGTTGATACCGCTGTGGACTGGATTGAAACGTATGATGTAGGAGATATACTTATCCGAAGCGTTCCAACTTAGCCCGTAGGTCTCATTTAGTTCGCAGGTCCCACTTATCATCAACACCTGTATGGTCAACTTCGGTTCATATTCATCCTATTCTACTGATAACCTTTTAAGCAAAATCGTTTAAGAGCTCTAGAAACAGTATATTTTATACATCAATCCGTATTTTTATATCTATTTTTGATATCATATTATGACCACTTTGAATTCATTTATCCCGTTAAATTAATTGACAGCCTTCATTAGATTATGTTTTATCCATAGAAATGCAAAATGTGCAATAGATTAATTTAATATGATCTAATTTTATAGAAGAACATGTTAAAAAATTGTTAAAAAATGCACGCACACTACATGTAATTATTTGTAGTTACATAACTCCACGAACACAAAGGCTTAGTCACTGGAACTAAGTATGTGGTCTGCTTAAATCTTAAAGTTGACACTTTCATTAAACAAGAACTCAAATGGAGACTAACACAACATTCAGTTAAAGTTAAAAGACAAGCAGCCACTTTAAAACGACTGTAATGAGTTTAAAACTAAATGCTTACAGCTTCAAACCACTTTTCCATGTCAAAAATGTTTACAACATAAAATAAACACGTAGCATACATATATGCCTTGTTACTTCAAGATTTAATTGATAAAATGGTCTAAAAATATAGGTCGTTGTCATAAATATAAATTGGATAAACGTAAGTACTCATTTTACGCCGTTGAAAGATACTGCAGTTACACAAATTTTGCCCTATATCAATAGCGGTCCTTGACAATTAAGTTGGATGTTAATTAAGATGGACTTCATTATAGCGGACCGCTACGTATTGTATGAATAAGTTATGACTCAAAAAAGAACGTTTCCTTAGTGATACGATTGGAAGCAGCCATCGGCCTGCTTCTGCAAACTTAGCCCTCAGAAGTAGCAACGCATCTGTGGCTAACTACAGATAGGATTCCGATCTTATCTGGGATGGATCATAAATATCCATGGGCGTCAACGCCACGTATCATCAGGTGGTAGAACTCTATGTGGTTCGATTCTGACGGCACCACCGCCACACCTATTCTGCCTATTAATAGCAGTTTAACGCTGCTATTCTGGTCTTACATACTTATCCGAGGCGTTCCAGCTTAGTTGTCAGAGGCAGCAATGCATCAACCTTAGAATTTGATCTTACGTGGGCTCGTGAGCTTGATTATAAATGTCGACGGGCGACAGTGACTACGTGGACTGCATGCTCGTTTGCTACTTCTAAACTGGACTAAATGTATTACTAATTCGATAATATAAAAATACATAAGTAAAAAGTGATGATTGGAATCTTCTTCCTCCTTGTTAAACGCTGTGTTCTGGTTTGGTAAAGTAAAATAGATGTGGTAAAGTAGAATATTTACGAAACGCTCCAACCTTAACGTACAGGATCATAAAGCATCTAGTAGCAACGGATTTAATTTTACAGATGCTTAAGTTGGCAGAGGCGACTAACCACCTTGATTGTTACCTGAAAAGAAAACTAAATACGGTCGTCGCACGGCACAATGGAAGTTGTAAATACATAGGTTTATGTGTGACAAGCCAATTTCTCGCAGTTTCCACTAACCACTACTTTTTCCTGACGTGTACGTAGTTAAAATGTCTGTCCTGGTATTCTCAGGTCCAAGTTATGTTCCTCTTAGTTGAGGTAAAACAATGTAATGAAAACTATTTAAATATTCCAACACAAACCTTCATTTTATATATTATGGCTTTAGTCGAGAGTTGGATGGGTGATTCATGGTCAAGCCATTACTATCCCAATGCAGGTCATGGGTCTCCGATCAGTCACCATGAGAGCGGTTTAGAGTCTTCCTCGTTAGTGAAGTGCAAATTGGTAGATTTCACACTATTTTGAAAACTTTTTTTTTACAGAACTCTCTGACGTGCAGGTATCCTTGCGATGTTTTCCTTCGGCGGTATAGCAAATGATAATAATGAATTTCTAATACTCATGTAACTTAATAAAAAAATGAGATATGCATACCTGAAATATTAATCTTGGACTCCCAAATGGAGGCCGAGTTTAAACCACGACGCTATTACTGATGATGAGCGACCGCTAACCGCAAAATTTCAAGTGGTCTTCCGTAGTTCGGATGCTTGGTCTTTTTTCTACCATTTTTACCCGACTGCGTCAGAAGTAGGGTATTGTTTTTCGAGCATGTATATACATATGTATGTCCATTTTTCCCAAATGCCACAATGTCCACAGCCCAAATGGCTTGACCATTTTAACATTTTTTGTGGTGTCGTTAGAATCGTCTCAGTTGTCACATTAACAGAGAAAAGAAAGGAGGGATGGTACGAAATAACAATATGGGTATCAAATCAGTGTAGGTATCAAAGTCAATTCAATTTTAGCAGTAGGGTTTTTTGTTTTTAAGATAATTTTTTAGTTTTATTACCAAACAATTGCAACATTTCCAATTGTTACGACAACATTTAAGACATATTTAAAACAGTAGGGCGTTACAAAATCAGGTTAAACTTGATTAGCTTTGTAATCGTTCGATTATGATTCTTTGTTTGACGCTTAATTACTTTATCGAGCGTATTAAAATCTGCGATTGTTATGCCATGTATATCGTAACAAGTCTTTAGAAATAAGATTAAAGGATAAGCCTTTATTATTATCAAACATTTTATCGACCTTTCAAACCTTAAGGGTTAAAAGGCTGTTATATTCTGTTATGTAAGGGTGACATAATTATCCGAGGCATCCTAAATTAGTCCACAATTAGGTACTCTAATATTACATGGAGTTGATCACAGATGACAGAAGCCATTTTCAATCAGGTTGATTTCTTTAAATACTGCTACACTATTACAAATATATTATACAAATGTTTTCGAAAAATAATAACATTTAAAACCAAATTTTATGTCAACGACGGAATCGGCGTTCTCCGAGGACCAATTATCATTTTAATTTGGTATAATGAATTAAGTCGGCTACCGCATTTCGTAAATTAGGTGAACGTTTATAAAGTCTAATAATTAAAACCATAATTTCTTGATTGTCCATAATTAACGTCTTCTATAATGTATTTTTTAATTGGTTATTATTATTCCCGATTTAGTCTGACTATTTTACAAATATGAGAAATAAGAAAAATATCAATAGCCAATTGATATTTTATAAGTAACTGATACATAACCGAACAAATAACTAAATAAACTATTTGTAACTCCTTTAATTGAATTTTGAAGAATTTTCATTGTAATGACTTCATCAAAGTCTTCGTTAGACTATTGCTATGTTACTGCTGGTACTTATCTCCTCATAAAATAAAAGAAGTTAAATCCATAGTCCAAAACGCTGGCTAAGTGCGAATTAACAAAAATTACAGAAAAAAGTACGTTTGTCCGCCTGAAGCACATTGTACAAATAATTACTTTACCTTTTCCGAATATTTTTTCTTAAGCAGTGCGCTTTTTGGTTTTATAATTATGTATTTCATTAACAATAACCAATGCAAAAAGCGTAGGCAGTGCTTCGAATCATCTAAAGTTTAGACTAATAAAAATCGACCAAAAGGTAAACAGTAGCCACTTTAAAAAATATATCGTATTGAATGAAATATGGTATAAGCTACAAAAATTCCGAAGTTTACTTTTCAAAAACCAATTCGCTTAAGTGTTATGTTTTAAAGCAATTCCCATTCACAACCCATTCAGTCTCTTAGGCCACAGTCACGGTCGGCGCACAGCGTACGCAGCGCGTATACGGCGCGTACAATACTCTCGAAGGCAGAGGGCGGTAGCGGTGCACTCCAGAAGCCGCCCTTCTAAGAGAAGAGAAAAGAAAGGGCACGATTATATTGGCGTAGTGATTTCACATATTATTTTGTTAACAAATAACACTTACGAGAAAAAACCTAATTCACTACAATACTAACGGTTAAAACCGTTCAATACGTAACACTTAAGCGGTAAGCCGCTGCCTTTGAGAACGTGTCTCTGCTGCCATTCCTCTGCTGTCCGCTAACGCAAGCTCTCCGCTTTCCGCTAAGTTCAAGAGTGCGGCCTTATTGTCTATAGCCAAAACCCGGTGAGTGTAATAATCTCGATATGAGGTATACGTAACGGCCTATAAAGAACATTTCTGTTTGAATATGAATTAAATATGAACAAACATAACGCTTCTATTGGCATTCAAATTTTTATAGAGTCGCCGAAACCTCAATTAAGTGTATGGAAAGTAAGAAAATTATTTATTTCAATAAACTATCTCTAGCAAACATTAAATATTCATTATGTATTATGCTACGTTAAATATACGTTGTTATATTAGAAGCAATACTATGACACAGTTACCATCTTCCAAACGTGTGAGAACCCTTTGTGATTCGACTCCGGCGAAATTTCGTCACTCCAGTTTCTGACTGATAGCAGTGTATGGTACTACAGGGTTCTGGTTTAATGGGCAAGGGAGACATACTTATCCGAGGTGTCCAATTTAGACCCCAGACGTGGCAACGCATCTGCTTTTATTTAAAGTTGATCACAGATGACAATGGACGGCAGTGGCCACTTATTATCAGGTAAACTGCATTGTAGTTGGCTGCTTTATTGTGCTTAAAAAGCACATATAGTTATTTACGTTACGGACGCTTTACACGTAACATTACATGTTACAACTCTATGCAGTGATTAACTTATAAACCATTTCCATATCGTTAGCAACTGACATTTGTATTGCAAATTCTTGAGAACGCAGCACAAAAAGTTTTCAGCCCTATTGCTAAGCATGAGTTTATCTTTTTAGTGTAGTAGATTTCCAGCACCTTGCTAAAATTTGAATTAATGATTAACCTAAGTCTAACCTAGCATAAAATTGTTTCGTAAAAAAATAGATCGATACGGCATATGGTTATCGAGGGTTTTATATTTTTTAATTTCCAAAATACCCCTTATTTTCATATTCGTTATTATAATAAGAAGCATGTTCCTAGCCCTCGTTACAACCGTCTCGTTAAGTTTTTTACGTCAAAAAAACTTTTACCGGTTAACAACGGGACAGAAAAATTGCTTTTAAACACACACGATCGTCATAACTTGATATAAATTACGGCAAATCATGTGGATATTATTTTTTATGAGGAACAAGAGCAACATGTGGTAAATTGGAGTCCCTATCATCAAGAATAAAATAAACAACGTTATAACGATGCCACACAGGATTCGTACGAGAAAAAACTTTAATAACCCCTCAGAAGTAGTGTCGCGCTCCTCAATTTGACGCCCAAAAATGTCAGTTTAATTCCAACATACTTTTTGTCGCTATCTAGTTTTAAACAAATACTTTTTAATAACTTTTTTGCCTCGGTATTTATATGCTATGCATTAAAATATCGGTACCATCGCCAATAATATCTCCAAGAATTACCATAGTGGATACTTTATGGTACGTATTTTTAAACATTAAATTCAAAATAATAGTAAAAATTGCATAGGTACAATTATGGGAAATTCAATATTAAATTTCTACTTTTTAGTTAATCCAATAACACCTTGTTTCTTATTTTAATTTACAGGATCAACAAAGCAACCGAGCACATCTACTTGATGGTCAAGTGGTCACTGCCACTCATGGATCAGACATCTGAAACCAGTTTCATAACAGGAATTCTACCTGAAGCTGATCGCAGGTGTGTTGCCACTCCTCAGGAAAAAGATGGTCACTTAAAATTATGTAAGTCAGCCGACTGCTTAACGCTTGAAATAGGTGTGGAGATAGAAGTTCTCGATCTGTCTTGGAATTTCATGGTATTATTATGATTTATTATAATTATGAGCTTTTATTGATTCAACTGATGTTGTACTGATTCTAATAGATTTACAATCTTTTTAGCTTAAAAATATTACACAACGTCAAAGTCAATTCTACACTTATTAATAGAAAAATACCAAATTTATATTCACTACAGTGGTTAAATTTTATATAAACCTGATGACCTACATTCCTATTTTAGACCTTTTCATAGTCGGTTTCTATCTAATCGATGTAACGATCGTTTAGGTAAAGGTATGTCCCAAGACATGTTAACATTTCATCTACTTATTAAATTTCCTCAGACTCCACAGGGGACCATATATTTTGCCGCCTCGCTAAGTTGTTAGTTTTTCGATTCCTATTCCATATACTCCTACCAGTTTCCTCCCATTTATTTATTACATCAAACATTTTATATCACATTTTATTGTTGCAATATCATCAAAAACCAATTGACTTGAATATTCATTTCAATAAACTATACCTGTCTCATTCGCTCGTGGTATGTGGAAACGGGACAGTGGAGTAGATCAAATAATTTATCGAGTCGACTACACGACTCATTCGGTTTCGAATAAAGGGCCTAAACCGGTTTAGTGGGAAGCGATTTACTTAATTATTTAGGAAATTGTAAGCATGGTATTATGTTGTAATCTATAATGTCACTGCTAATAGGAATTTGTATACAAATCTTGGATCCTGTATCTTTTGTGTGTATCATGTCTGCTTAGAAGAATTACAGGCGCAAAGTCGAAGCAATGATAAAATATGGTTGTAGCCTATAGGATACTGTAATCAACTCCAAACATAATAAATGCCAATCACAATAGATTTTTTATAACATGAAAATAACAATAAGCAAGTTTCATCCCTATTTGTAAGCGCCCAGATCTTCATAGACATTGGTAGTTAACGCCAAATAAAATTGAAGTAATATTCGTGGTCGGACCAAGATGCTACTCCTGAGGAGTAAGTTAAAATGTACTGTGTAAGTGTATATGCACTTATAGTATACATACTTTAGCCATCTTTATTATATAACATAGCAGCGCATTACAAGTACCTACCTAACACTATTACAAAGAAACTGGTGATGAAACTAAAGCCGTTAATACTACTTAATAGTATTCTGCAAAAATAATACTGGACTCAATTAGCTACTTCTAGTTATTGACCTAGCTAGTATCTATTATTATCTTCTAGCTAGCTAGTTCTAGTTATTATTATAGCTAGTTCTAGTTATAAAACACATTAGAATCAATATGTTTTTTTATGATATGGAAGTAATAAACGAGCATGCGGCCCACCTGATGATAAGTGGCCACTGCCGCCCATGGACATCTGTAATCAATCCAATGAAGGCAAAATAATTACAATTTCCAAATAGTATTTTGCACGCATAGTGCCGCGGCTTGCGTATGTAGATCTCAACTCAACCGAGCTACGAAGTTAAGCAACGTCAGAAGCGGTCGGTAGGTGGATGGGTGACCGTTAATGGCAGAATTCCATGCGCGCTTCCGTGCTTCGGAGGGCCAGATAAGCCATTGGTCCGGTTATTATCATTGTATAGGAGTCGTTAAGCCTCGTTGAAAACATCCGACACGAATTGACTAACCTGTACCCTCTTTACCAACGTTTATTGGAGCAACGTGGTGAAGTTGGCTCCAAGCTCCCCCACTTGTGGGAAGAAACCCGTGCCCAACAAAGGGACATTAAACGGTCGCGGTGAAATAGATTTGACTCCTATCCACCTTGTGGCTGATTTCAAATGTCCATAGGTAACTGTTACCACTTACCAAAATTTCAAATACGTACCTACATTATGCAAAATAAAGTAAACCAAAGATATTTAAATACACCAACACGCTAACATAAGCTAGTATACGTTATTTTGTTCAGTAAGTACTACAACTTAGCTAAGGGGTATTATGCCAACTTTTAAGCATCCAACATTAACGACGCCTCGATAAATATTCATGGCAGCAAGAAAAGAATTTCCCAACTTCGTAATGACGCTTTATCGTTTCACGCGTAAATTGAGTTGGGTTTTCTTTAGTACGAGAACTTTACATCTAAGTAGGTTTTATGTTAACATTCGCTTACCCCTATTACAAAACACGGACTAGCCATAGTTTCGGTTTTAAACAATTCTTAATACAAACGTAATTTCTCATAACAAGCGATGGTTTTAAATTTAGTGCGGTACTATTTTACTTAGTTTATTTATGTGACAAATGTCAATTTCAAGTTCATCGTAAAAGCAGCTTATAGAGCTTTGCATAAAAGGAATTTTGAAAGTTTGTGATTCGACTTTGTGAACTTTGTGAGCCCTTTGTGATTCGACTCCGGCGGCACCACCGCCACATTTATTTCTGCCTTATAACAGCAGTGTTCTGGTTTGAAGGGAACGATAAGGGAGCCATACTTGTTTGAGGAGTTCCAACTTAGTTCTCAGGGATAGCATTGCATCTGTGGCCATCCTTAGGTAGGACTGTTATCTTATCTGGGGTTGATTACAGATATCCATGGACGGCAGTGGCCACCATCAGGTGGGCTGAATGCTTGTATGTTACTTCCATAACATAAAAAAGGAGGAAAGAGAACTCTCCTTCAAAAACGCCAATGCATTAGCGATACTTTCCATCTATTTAAATGTAAATAATAATCATCTCTTAGGGACAGGTTTGAGCCTTCTACGATTCAAGAACCATTAAGAAAATTGGTTCATTTACACATCACTAGTGCTTATTTTAATATCACAAAACTAAGAAAAAATCACAAAAAATATAGGTTAAGTCCCTATATTTTACCTAGATGCAAAAAGTTATTTTTAAATATAAAAGCTTTTAATTGGCTTCGATTTTCAAATCACTGCGTATAATTACTTACTCAAATATGGGCTGATTAAATTTCATTACGGCTTTATCAGGTAAAGACAGACTATACCGCAGTAAATTAATAATGAGCTTTGTGGGTTCCCTGACTCTGTAATCCTTGTTTACGCATTATTAGAGCGGATGTTCTGAAAGGTTTAAAAGCATTTTTACTATGCGGTATCGCAACATGTGTCTGCCGTATAGCAGTAGCGTTAGGCTGCGTTATTCTGGTTAGAAAATTATAATAAGATTAAATTACTCTGTCTCGGGAATAGGAAAAACGTGTCAGCATTACTTTTTCTATTATTTTATTTTGCTTACTAATGAAGATTACACCTAACATGACATGATTACGATTAGGTATAGTAGGTACCTGCCCAACATATGCAATATCTTTTTCTGTGGCTATCCACGTACTCAACCAGCTAAAACACGTTTATTTTAAAACAATGTAATTTCACCTGTGACTAGGTTTCGAGCTCTAAAGTAACTAATTATTGCTTAGAACTTACTAAAGTGCAAAATGGAATGATATTAGAAATTAACCACGTATATATATAGAGTTAGAAAATTACCAGATATTATTCTAAAGATTACTGTATACTGTATAGGTAGGTATATTCATAGTCTTTGAATGAAACGTAGTTTAACAGCATAAAGTTTCGGAAAATTTAAATCCATATTCTTAGAATGCACTTTTGACAACAATCTTGGGAACTGGAATGAACTTTGGAAAGAAAATGAGCAAAGGGAGGCAGGGAAAAGGTACTTTGCGTATTTGCTTCGTTAAAACGCAGAACTTCTGTTATTTATAGATAACATCATGTGAAAAACTTGAACTGAACTCGCTCTATTCCATTTAAAGTTAAAGCGTACCAACTTACAAATGTGTTTTTCTTCCACCTTTTATTTACACTTAAGACTATTTATTAAACCTTTAACATTTATTATGTGCAAGTAATCAACAAACATAGCGCTATACACTGCTATTACTAGACAGAAATAGGCGATGGCACCTCAGGAGTGGAACTAAAAGATCTTACAATTTTCCAAAACTAATTTTCAATAAATCTCCACAACATTAATTGAAGAACAAAGATTACAATTTAAATGCATTAAAATACCATTTGTTTAAGAGCATGTAATTAAAGTCACATGAACGAATAATGAATGTTCTTTAAATATGCATTAATTACGTTTTCTACTGACGCGGGTAATGACATAGGCTCTGTGTTTAACCTTCATGGCAAATTCAATGTTACTGAAATATACCTATTATTAAAGAAAGTATTTTTTTCCAGTACTGTATAATGTTCAGTAAAAGGTATTTAGGTACAAACAGTATAAATTAACCGGGAGGAGGGGTACCACCGCCATCTATAGATACCTATGTATTTCTAGCGTGAAGCAAGGAGTGGAATTTACTTGCCTTCATTGGTTCATCTGGAATTGGTTCAAGCAAATAGGCTTCTAGACAAGCGTGGTACCACCTGGTCTGCATTTCATTTAACATCACGTAAGATAGCAGTTAAACGTAAGCCTCTGAGTTAACCCATTAAAAAAACATTTCTTTCATTTTCATATTATGAGGCGAACATCATAGTCTACAGTTAGT
>DWNY01002649.1:0-10796 GCA_018250635.1 Telegonus apastus | reverse complement strand
GTGCGCCGCGGCAGTTCCGCGACTCTCGCCGCACGGGCGCCACGTCCGCGACACAGACATGTAGTTCCAACTCGCGCTCGTCGATTGTGAAGTGACTCAATGTGTTGTTGTTGAAGTACAGTGACGTTTGTTGCGATACGATGGTGGTGTTAGAGGGTGGTGGCGCTCTGCTCGAGCCGGCGCTCGCGCTCGACGGCACGACGGCGGCTTGTTTAGAGCGAGCCTATGCACAGGCGGATATTTCGCTAAAACTTTTACCAAAAAGATACATTAACCTGCATCAGTGGCTGTCGCCAGTGACCACTTCGGTTACTGCCGCCTCTGCCGCCGGAAAGGATCTCAAATTGCAAATTGTAAGTTAACATACGCAATTACAATACATACAAGTATTTATTTGTCCTAGTCGTCAAGCTTTCATCCTAACTTTACCCGCCGTAAAATATGTTTTTTTTTTTTAATTTAGTTCTTCATAGCTTATCTTTATTTTGAAGTATAAGATGATTGGTGTTTTTCTGTTGTTATTATGTTTCTTTATTATATAGTGAAATATTTCATATCACCAGCAAATATTTAATCACCTGAACAAAATATGATATTTAACGAATCGCCAAAAATAACTTAAATTTTTTAACAATATATTTTTGTAGATAGTACAAATGGGAAAAAACGCGTTAAGGATCAACAAATGAGAAACAACCTAAATAAAAAAAACATAGCTATAAATGCCTATTCCGGCTATCAAGTTCTTATTGCTACAAAAACTTAAGAATCTATTACTACTCAGTTAAAAAAAACATCTACCTTATTTTGACCTCATCTTACTCATAGATGAAATAGTTGTGGCTTAGAATAATTGAAATGTTTCTAGCATTAAATCCGCCCTTTGCACCATTGTTATGATACAATAAAGTTTTAAATAAATAAATGTACGAACGAAATATTCAAAGATTTGCCATTTAAATACCATAAAATTTTAAACGATATCAGCTGTTTTAAACTTGTTTTGTCGTGATGTAAAAATCGGAAGCAAATATGAAGTTGGCTAACAAATTGCTGCACACTTCCTGTAAATGCTCGCTATCGTGATCAAGTAGATATCTATATAGATCGGCTTGGAGCAGATCTTGTAAGAATGTAGAGCAATTTTGTTCTATTAAGTTTATAAAGTTTCATATTATTTATAATAATAATGGCGTACTACGAAGTGTTAACCAGTATGTAATTTTGTTCGAAATTATAATTTTAAATTACAATAACAGCAAGTACGCGTTACCTTCTAATTAAAATCACGTACGTATGTATGTTAATACCTTTATATAGTTATATCCAAGCGTGCGATATCTGAACAACAAAACCACCTACAACGACTTTCGTTCAAACTTGGCCATATATTTTACAAGTATGTGTCAATAATAAAAATCTTGTAGGTAAACGTGTTTTCTTATTAATTATATTCGTAGGGTTTTTCTTGTATTATTTACGAACATTTATTTACACACTTAAAGCATTATTTCTATCTTCATATAAAATTGAAGTAGGTATCTACTAAATAAGTCTAAACGTCTATAAATATTCTATCACAATTCTTTATTTAATTTATTTATTATTTCTTTCACAACCGCTGACACAACTACTCTTGTTGTATAGTTAGGACATACAAATCAAAGTTCCTAACATACCTGCCCACACTTATTTTCATGTATCGGAAACTAGTAAAACAAATTTTGGCGAATTACATCGATGTAAGAATAAATTGTTACACTTGGTTTTTCCATTCACGATTACGACTGTCCAAGCTTAATGTAATCCCCGTTACTCGTTTCTCACATGTTTTTTGATGAGTTTCTTTTACATATAACGTACGCGTTTGTGTCGATAACCTGTTGACGTGTAGCTAAAACCCTTATGGAAAAATCTCAGTTACAATAATGTTGAATTAATAATAAATTTAATCCTTCGTAATAAAATCGTTTTTAAACATCGTTTTCAATTGGCGTTCTTAATATAGGCACTTATAATTTGTTAAATTCATATTCCGCTTTAATTGACAAAGATACCGATAGGTTACTGTGGTTTCACTTACAAGGAATATCTTCGTTAATTTTAATTATATAAATACCTAAGATGATGAATGATAATTTTACGCTGGACCCTAAATTGTTGTCAAAACCATCAGCTATCTTTCCTGAAGATGAAGATTACCTAGAACAAACAGACAGACAGATAAAAGTTCAACAATTTTTATGAGTACCTATCTACCGTGTATAATTTCATAGGTATGTTATGCATTTAGTAAAAACTTATGTGGACGTAGCGAACAGACGCTTTAACAAGGAAAGGAGACTTTAGGAAACAACTGAAGGTCGAAGATTAAAATAAAATTATCGTTCCATATTACAAAAATTGTAAAAGCCCGCGACACGAATACCCGAGATTGTTTTGCATCCACAAAATGTGGCATGATAAGTGCCGCATGCTGGAGTAGTAGATATTATGCAATACTAACATCAATATGCTTTCGCATAGGTATACAATAATGTCATAAACACATGCGACGCAGTTACTTTGCACATACCGGAATACATAATGGCTATGAATAAATTAATTTGATGGCTTGCTTTACACCATGGACTTTTTGCTGGTCTGCCTAATGAAATGTTCTGTGATCTAATTCCCAACCGGGCACATACATAAATTTTATTTATTCATTGAGCGCCTAAGTGAGTGTTTGAATATACCTGTCAATAAATCTTAGAATAAAAAGGAAAATGGTAAAAATAATGTGATATCAGAAATATATGCGTTTTTATCACACTACCAGGAGTGAAGTAGCCAGTAGTCACTCAGGTATGTAGGTGGTAGTATATTTTCGCTAGCTCTAACCCAAAGGCTAGACGAAATTTGATGTAAGAGGTGACATTTGATTTGTCTTCATCTTCGGGGACGTCATCCATTAAAATACTTCTGAAAAATGTTATTAATAATCTCACCAGCCCAAATATTATCAACAATAAATCTACAAAAACATAGTACGAGAAAACATATTTCAATTTATTTTTACCGAACTGCGTCAGAAGTCGGGTAATGTTTTTCGAGCGTATGTATGCAGGTCCATTTCTTTGGCAAGCCCAGGCGGCTTAACGGATTTTGACATATGAGGTGTCGTTAGAATCGTCTGAGTTATCATAGTAACATTTAAATAATATGCTGTATAATATGTTAATAACATGTACGTGTTATTAATAACGCTATAAATCATTTTTAGCGATATTTTCTCACACTTCATTTAACGAAATTACGTGACACGTATTATATTACATAATATAGCGATGGAGACTTGTACCTTTGAATATAGATTTTCAAAATTTGTAATTTGATTTCGAATTACACATCAAAATTTTATATTCAATACAAAACGTTATTTAAAAACATATTTAAATATATTGAGCTGTTGAATTAGCGTTTCTCATACATACTATCTATTGCTATTTATAATATTGATGTAGGTACCTATACTCATATATTTTAACGATGACTAAACATAAAGAACTGTTCAATGAATTCTCCAAGTATATACTCTGAATACCCAATCATTCCATTCTTAACGGCGCTGTTCCAGTAATTAAATAGGTTTACTTTCATTATTATATGCAAGCTTTCACTCGTGGTCTTGGTGCAGTCTGCGTGCATTTCCGTGCACAGCTTTAAGTTTTAACACATAGCTCTGCATATCGCGGTAAAGTCTCTCTTTGCCTACTTTTGCTCGCTGAAATTTGCTCAGAATAACAGGTATTGTAGGCAAAACGTGTGTAAATGAAACGAATCGAACGTAATCTATTTATAACAAGCATTTATTAATTTAATTTTTATCATGCACACAGTTCAAATTATAGCCTATATTGCAATTTTATTGCAGATATTTATGGAGTCTTTTACGTATGAAGATAATCAATAATCTCTACTTACCGATACACATAACACATCCATGAAAATAAGCTGATCGCGGTCTAAATTACTCTTTATGCTGCCTTTTATATTGAAATTGTAACAAAACGTGCAGAATTTTTTAAACAAAGCGTACATTTGTACATCGTGTACACACAGGTATAGCGGGAGTTTTGTATCAGGCGAGCGAGGTTTACGGTAGATATATTTGTGCGATTTTAACTTGTGCCGCCTTTTACGCGCGGTCCGGCCGCTGGGCGCCGAGTGTCCGCCGCGGCCGCCGTATCGCCTCGCCCGATCTCGCTGCATTCATGCTTGCACCCTGGAAAGCGCTAAATGTAGAGATATTCCTTCCGACCGGCTCACCTAGCTTTTTGAGAGTTTCCATTTACCGTCGAAAAGTTGCATTACCCAAATTGAATTCCGCTTTTGTAATTCGACGTTATTCATAGCTAGCTGTGTTTCCTTGAAATATCATTTCAGTACACCAATATATTTAAGAAACTAACATGTGATGGTTCCGTTAAGGGTTCAGTTTTAAAAGGTATTCTATTGTGAGATTAGAGAAAAGATATTTTTTATGGTTAAAAAACTAACGATTAAGGTAGATTTTGGTACGTGAAGAAATAATTAGTAAACTATACGAGTATGTTTTTAATTTAAGCCAAACTTAATTATAGGAGAGTAATTTTCCCAAGGGACAACAACAATAACTAGCTAAAACAGTTGGTTGGAGCGCTAGACATTAGGACAAGGGGCCGCACGCGCTCTCCCGCCCGCTTGCCGCAGCGCTCGTTTATTTGCGCCTTCCCAGCTCTTTTGTTATGCCCTGTCGCCTGTGTCTGCTTTGAAAAATTGTAATGCAGCGGTATTGTAGACGCGACTTGCCGCGATTGTGCGCACTGCACTTTAGCTACACCTAACACTGCACCCTCGAATTTATGCACTCAACCCTTTCTACCTGTATTTATTTCTAATCTACACTTTGGCGCCGTTAATTTTTTGGGAGTTGTTTACGAGTGTGTTTTAATCAATGAACCTAAAAATCTGGTGTCATAAAAGCAGTATAACAATTTCATTACGTTTTGACGCAATAATTCATGAGGCGAAACCATCATTCATCATACTTGTAGCTTAATAGCGATTAATAGAATTGCTCATAATATTTCCCTGGAATAAAAGTATAATGCATTGCCGGTAATTCTGGGTCGATGGATTGTTAGTTGCACCTTTGGAATATTTTAAACTCTACTTCTCATAAAATTCAAATATGGATGAATGGATTGGATGTTTAACACTCTAAGGATGCTAGAAAGGATATAGATAATATAGAAGTATACAAAATTATTTAATCGGAGAGTGTTACAAGGTTGCAGTTTACGTTTTTTTATAAATCACGGATTTACTTACTACGGTAGATACAAACATTTGCCGGCATGGTATCCTGCAAATAATGTGCAGCTATTTGTTTGTTCTCCCAAACAAAAAAAAACTTTACTAACATTATTTACTTGAGCTTATTGTTTGTTTATTTTAGTAATTTTCATCGCATTTTAAGTATCTTTTGTTATATACTTTATAGTAGCATGTAATTCAGTTGAATTAAGAATACTTTATTGAAGTTATTTAAATAATTTGCAATATTTATAAGAAAACTCCTAAAAACACGTCCTAACTAGAGAGAGAATTATCTTAATATCAATTGACTTTAATAGGCATACTCCTTTGATACCCATATTATTATGATTGATGATGATGATTTCATCCCATCACCCCTTTTTTCTCCGTTCGCTGGCACCATATTTAAAAATTGTATAGCCTATGTTACTATGACAACTGAGGCGATTCTTACGACACCTCATATGTTAAAATCCGTCGAGTGTTCTGGGCTGTGGGGTATGCCAAAAAATGGACATACATGCATACATACTTGTATATACATATATACATATGCTAGAAAAACATTAGCCTCCTTCTGACGCAGTCGGGTAAAAAGTATAAATAGACTTAATAAAATTCAGCCTTCATTTAGTTATATATTTATTGGTTGTTATGTTTGTAAACTTCATAAATACCTACACACATTATGAACTTTCATTTGGCACCAAATATTTTATTATATCTGTATATTTTACTATTTCTGATTGTATGTAAAGTTACAATCCATGAAACAGTACGGCGCTTTCAACGATATCTAATTTGTCACGACTTTTAATTTGGAAGATCGTTAGAACTCTTTTTGCATTTGCCTTGAATCTGGCAACTACGGAAATCGGTCAAGATTGTGTTTACGTATTTACATGACCTAGCATACTGCGGTCACAAACATGACATTCCTTTTATGACTTATTGTAGATTATTCTCACTATCGCATGTCTGTAATATCATAATGTCTTTTATAAAACGTCACATATGCATAGTAGAGGGTCCCGGTATACGAGACCAGTGTTCGTGTGTATAACGCAGAGAACGTGGCCTGTGAAGGTGAAGGCGGAGCGCACGAGCCATAGAATACATTAGCCGCCACCACCAGTGTTGGCGTCGGAACGTTGTAATATATTTCACTAGCGGTCATTTTCGACAATTAACCACATAAAATAAGTGAAATTATGCATGCGGCCGACGACGGCGTATATCACGTCCAGTTACGGGGCACGATACCTACCCACCTGTATATTCATTATTCAAAGAAAATGTTTCGCTCGGCCAGGCCTCGTCCGGAAGCGCGGGCTCTGTTCGTGTGATTGATGGAGAGCTCTTTATTTTTACTATTCTTTTCTGTATATGTGAGCTTTGTGCATTCCTTATGTCTTCCTTCATACATGAACAGTCGCAATACGTCCTATGAAATAATGCTATCTTGTGTGTATAAATATTGCGCTCTGCAAGCGTCGTTATTAATTTACTGGCTTCTACTTTCGTGATACATTCGTTTACTCATTTTTAAAATTAGCACTTCCGATCTTTTGAAATAAATTCTTATTTATTATTTAAAGTAGCATTGACACCTTATATTCGATTTTATTAGTACTCCGCGGTATATAGTTCCAATTTCGTTACAATTCAAAACTATTAAATGTCAAACTAAAGTATGCTAAGTCAAGATCATAGTTTTAAGAAAATAAATAGATGTCACACCGTTGTTGATTTCGGAAGGATACTGCAAGAAAATAGCATGTTATGACTACGAATTATTCGTGTATGAACTTTATAGACCAATTTAAAGATAGTTCAAACCTTGCTCTATTTGACTTACTAAACTTAAGACTATGATTTGATCTTATTTAATAATTAAATAATTGATATACTGTGCGAAGGTTTTCACGCAATGTTCTTTGGCTACTACAAAATATTATCTGTAATTAAAGAAATATAATAATAAATACACAGACTTTTGTCTTAAGCATCAATGTACATTGATAGTGAATAATATATTACCAAATAGTGTGTTTACTTTCATAAACAGCACATGCAGCACAACAGCACATGGAAATATGTGCCCAAACTTTGTGTGCTCAACGACGGATTTATATTTCGTCGACTCATTCCTTTATTCAATGTACTCTTTTATACGTATATGCATAAAATCTGTCCGTTATGTGCGACCGTTATGTCAAATAATATTTTAATACATATCTGCAAATAACCTAAACGTGTGCAAATATGTATTCTTACGTGGTGCTTAAATGCCTTTCCTGAGTAAGCCTCCGCTTCAACCGGACCTCTCAAACCGTCGGATTCATTTTCTCTTGCAATTTCCTACAATTTCCGGACAGCGTTTTGGTACGCTTACGTGCTGGAAAATTATTTTCCCGTTGATAATACTCGTGTCACGGTTGGTACTAACGCTCGTGCTCATTTAAAAAAATAAAACTCATTAGCAATACAATTAGAAGCATTTGTTTTGCATCCATTTTAGTTTATATGTACTATTACATATATTTTGATGAATATAGAAAAATAAAAAGTATCAAGTTCAAGTGCGAGATCAACGTCCTGCCAGTTGCCGCCTGGCGCATTACGCAACACGCAAAAGCGGTCGCTGCACATTCATTCAAGCCTCGCGCGAGAGCCTTGTGGCAATATCATTGTTTGTTGATAACTGATGCATTTGTCTTTTCCATTTGTATATATAGATACACAGTGCCGATGCACACGATAATTAAGCGTACTAGCGTTACATCAAAAGAAAGTCGTCCTTTTATCTGACAGTTGTCTGTTTTAAGATGTGTGCTCATTCCCATCCGGCATCACCTTGAGGTGTGCGTGAATCAGCAGACGGCACGCTCACCGGTGTGACGACGGTAGTTCAAGAATAGAGTGCGATCTATTTAGGAGTCCACTCCGTTTGTTTGCCAGCAATATGTGTCATTGTTAACTAATTTAAGTAACAGCAACTGCCAGCTGTTACAACACGACGACGTGTAATAATATTGCTTCACAAGGGGATTCCGATGCGGCATGTGACTCTTTGAACCAAACGACCTCTGCAGCATTCATCAAATCTGGCATCAGATATTTTTATGTATTCAAAAGCAGATCATTAATCCATCAAAATCCCCGTGCATAGATTAAAATCCTCAGATATTATTATTTTTTACTTATTGCATTTTAAAGTAAATGCATTTTAGCAACATTAAATTGATAATACATAGGTTTAATTGAGAGAGAGTTAAGAATGTGTTGAGAGCATTTGCAACTTATACTGATATTCTTTGATTTGGCTTTTTCAATATAAAGTTTACTTCTTAAAATAAGCAATTTATATGCATCGGACGTAACGAGCTCAATAACGAGTCTTTTAATTTTTTAGTGAGGTGGGTCGTGTTAATAATATTTTATTAATTAATGTGAACGGAGGCTTGCACTGTCCGATACCCGGCGACATTATCGCTGGAGAGTTGCGTAAACATCAGAATGTAAAACACGATACCGTTTAGCCGGTTAATTAATTGCCGTGACCGGGACTCCGGGAGCCGGGAGCGAGCGTCGTTCGTCGTGGGCTTGTTATGGAAATAATGAGTGCGATCGCTGCGCACAGCGCGCCTATTGCACAAGTTGTTCCGGAACCGCACCGCTTACTCCCTTTTTTATTGTTACTTTTCTGCGGTCACCACTTTAATATTTCCAATATCCTCCCCTACCGATTTACCTCTTCATTTTCTCGTACACAGATATAACCTCTTACAATTCTGTATTCGGAGCTAAAAAAGGTAGATAAAATTGTATTAGTATCTTTGATTTGATAAGACGGGCGAGGAAATGTGACTTTGTTGCCAAGACGTGAACATGCATATACTGGAGCTTATTACAGAAAAGTTATGCGAAATATCAACGTGCAAACGTTTACGTTCAAAAGTTGCGCACATATAGGTATTTTACCCAAAATTGTTTAGTAAAATTGATGGAGATGTAAACTGTTCCTTGTATAATTTTGTTTTTTTTTTGAGATGAAGGTATAAACCCTGTCACGCGTAAAAGATTATGTTTTAGTATTTAGCAAGGCTAAGACTAAGTGAGCAGTTCCATTTCGCGCACGGGTTTATTGGGGTTCCGTGATTGAAGCTACCTGTGAGACGCGTCACTTGATTTAATTAAAAGACGCTTTACCACCCATTCCGTCGACCCGACGCCAAGTAAGGCACCTCGGTTAATTTCGACGCGAGTCATTCCGCACAAGATTTATCTCAATATTGGACTCACCTTACACTGCCTTCCCTTAACATACTGTTATATTACTGCGAGTACCTATTAAGTGCACGTCAAGTAAGAGTACATTCTCAAATTACTTTGTTACGAACGATATTTTCATATTATGTTAAATGTAAAAGGCGATTCTGAGGTTCGTTATTTTTAACAAGATTAATGGCCTTTTTATAAGTAAGAAAAAGGGTAAATTGACGCAGGAAAGGTAGAATCTCTTAAATCCTGCCAGTGATTGCATCATTTGGTCGAGATAGTCGTCATATTTCACTGTTGAACCTCTGACTTACAATTTAACAAATGGTCTACATTTGTTAGAATTGTGGTCGATTCCCCTTTTCAACGAGCTTGTAGCTTTTGAGCTAAACATTAGCGCTGATTTACGAACTGTGCTATATATTTGCTACATATACGAAGCAAACGATATACACACCTCTAAAAAAATCAAAGCACGTTTAGTCAGAAAAAAAAAACAAATTTATAATTATGTTAAAAAATATTTTAGTAATCAGATGAGTTAAGCCGACACGGTTACAAATCTTGAACTTCATTGCACACTCTTACTTGTAAGTTTTTCTGGAAATCTTTATTCATAAATGTTTTGACGTTTGAGTGCGAAGTTTGCTCATTTATTCCCATAATTTAACAAAAATGTGCGAAGAAAAAATATCTTGCAATAATTAGATTGAGATTTCTGTAAATTCTCATTGTTGGCGTCTAATGCGCTACTCTTGTTGGCCGTCATCACGCGTCGCGGGAGAAGTTCGTTATTAATTCATCGCCTCTCAACTTGGCCGCTTTTACTCGCATTACCTTTCCCATTCGTGAAACGATAAACCATTTTAGACTAAGCTCTTATTCTACTACTGTGCAATTAAGTTATATATTTTGATACCATTATTGTTCTATTATGTTATACTAATTCGCAATGAATATGTACGTACGTTAATATTTTCACGGTAGATACATACGTTTATGTGCTTTTTAAGTTATACAATATTCCTTTTCTCCACTGAAATAGCGGCTAGACTAGAATGGCGATTCTAATAAATCTTGGTGTCGATTATGGTGAACCACAATCGGCAATCACATGATGGCCAAAAAGCGTCCACGCGATGTTGATTGTGACATTGTCTGATCCGGGCGGG
>DWNY01002648.1:0-10798 GCA_018250635.1 Telegonus apastus | reverse complement strand
TATTTATGTTTATGAATTTCATACTTTGGTGACTTCTCGCAACTCATCGCCACTAGTGCTATGCTGGATCACGTTATTGATGTATTCTTGACATTCTGCATTTACGAAGCTCCGACTTGAGAATATCGGCGTAGTGCCGCTTCAGCGTAACCGCTTAGCCTAACGGGAGATCCCCCTTTGCTTAAGCTTTATTCACCAATTTAATTAATATAGTAATAAAAATATCAGATTTGCGCAATAGTCATCGATCTGTCATGGAAATAAGTTTGATTCCTGGTTAAGCACATCATAATCATCGTTCAGGTATGTTTTTTGTTTTAGCGTGTAATCTAAATGAGGATACGAATATACCATGTTGTATATTATGTTTCCTGCCCCTTCTAGTATTTTATTCAAATTCGTCAAATCAAATCAAATCAAATCAAAAATCAAATCAAAAATAAGCCAAATTCGTCACTTTATACATTTGATGATGGATAGGGATCTCCAAGGGTCTAATACGATACTAAGATATAAATAAAGAAAGGGCAGCGACCGAACCAAAGTGAGGTAAAACGAGAATAACATATTCAACGGTCGCTGCAAATTATCTATATTGACGTTCTATCAAATGAATTTAGAAATAAGTATAATGGTGTCTATAAATGTTTATTTCATTTATAAACATTTGCTATTTTAAACCTGGAGTATTACTAAACAAACTAAACTTTTATTTTAATAACAAATTAAGTACTTGTGTTTATTAAATTTCGAAATAACTGCTAACTTTGTTAAGTTTAATGATATTTGCACGATACCAAAGCAGAGCAAGTACGTTTCATATGACTTTCGTATTTATTATGACTTTTTACCTGATGAAAATATAAAATAATATTTTCTGAATACATTTAATGCAAAGTGTTTACCTATCTAATGAATTATGTCTTTTATACTTAGCTCGTCCAAAACAGATATCTTCCTGATTTCTGCACTCTGCTACGCTCTACATTTTAAGTAAAACCATATTAAATTTACCGATACGTTGAGATAAACACATTGTATCGTTCGTAAAATTTTATGTCTCCCTCCTCAGACGTTCAAATACTGGTATCGTCTTCCGAAAATATGTTTTTAAAGTTATGGGGATTGAAATTTTTACGGAGGGGAATTTTTCATTACTCTCCAAAGCACCCTCCTCCGTACGTTTCGTTCTTTATAGCCATTATCTTAGGGCCACAAAACATTCGCTTTAAACGTTATTTGATATTTTTAACGAATTTCAGCAAATTTCGCTACACTTTGTAACCGGTATAGTTGTATTCGTAGCCTTATAATTACTAACACACTTACATTTGTTTTTAACGTTTAATGTTGTCGCTTGAAGCAGTAAACGAAAATCGCTTGAAACGAAACTTTTGTAGCCCCCGTATATATTGTTTTGGGAGCGTCTCACCGCGACAGAATAAATGTTTGTATGGACCCTGTGTTCCCATCCCGAGCACGATTTAAACTTTATTGGATATCGGATATATTTTACACTAAGGGTGCATTTTATTGCCTTTGTTATTAATGGGAATGAGTAGATTAATTTTTTTTCAGGTGATCGGATCTGCGTCGAAGTTACAAATCGTATTTGTTTATGGAAATAGGGCCCTTTATAAAAGCCTGTTGAATTTCAATATTAGTTTAATAAGCACTTGTTCAATTAGACGGCGCCTTGCATCACTGTATAACCACTTTGTTGTTTGGTAAGTCTAGCACAAACAATTAATTACCTACATTATAACAATATATAAACACTTGTGATAATCTTGGATGGCACTTGACTGATTCTAATTAACTTGATTGAGCCGCGCATAGCATCGCGACATGCGTAGATCGCAACCGCTGTACAAAGTTAAGCAATGATGGGCGTGGTTGTTAGATGGATGGGTGACCGCTAGTGGCAAAATTGTATGCGCGCTTCCTTGTTTCGGAAGGCACGTGAAGCCGATATGTCGTTTTTTGGGTAGCAGTTATTTCAACATGTTGAAATAAGATCAGAGTTTCCCTTAGATATGAGAAGAGTTCTGTGTCTAGTTATATTTTTCTTAGAAGAACATAGTAGTTTTCATTTGAAGTAACGTTCTTGTGATGGACTTATTAATTGATTGCAGAAATTTTGCATGACTGGACTGCCGAAGATATGAACTACTTTATATAAACATGGATTTAAATAAGAAAACATATAGATACAGGTACATACATCTAGTATTCTTAAGATATTTAAAGGCGGGAAAAGCAGAAAAGTAGATTGAGTGTACAGAAGCACGGAAAACTTTACGTATCTTGCACGTTGATCGAGATTTAGAGTTTATTGGATAGCGGAGATCCTTAACGCGGCGGTAAAGGCTCATTTTATTGCCTTGCCTGTTATTAATGGGAGGGGAAAGATTAATTTCTCACCTGAGGGGAAATCCCAGAATAATTCACGTCTTTGCATCACAAAGGGTGGCATATTTGAGAACGTACGCAAAATGTCTTTGGATGATATTACAAACAGGAACCCATTATTTGTGTACACAAAGAAATTGCTATAATATTAACCGTCATGAAATTATAATAACTTGCCGCAACAAAGGATGGTGGGAACTGAGCGTATGAGGAAAATTATGTTTCTTAGAATAATAATGTTATTTAATAATATGGGATATCCATCAATTTTCTTCCTACACATATCAAAGGTCAATTTGTAACTATATTGATTAAGTATTGTTATAGAAGTACGTAGATTGCAAACGGTCGAACGAGATAGGAATTGAAATTACTTTTGAACTAAATCCTATGAAACTATTATTTATTATACGATGTCTATAACTACATACTCTTTATACTAAATGGAGGAGTACTGGAGCAAAGTGACAACTTATGAGTATAAAGTTCATCCCCATATCGTTTACATTTTGATAACAACGTTTTTTACACTCATTGCTACATACTAGGATTTTCGTGTGTCGTAGTTAACAAAAACACACATAGGAAAATAGAAACAATTAGATCCAGAACAAAAATCTATATTAAGCATTAAGATCTGTCAGACCGGGGATCGAACCGGAACTCAAAGTATATCAGACTGGTATGATAATCGCTCGGCCGGACAACTTATTTTTGTAATAAAAGTACAAAACTTGCTTGCCATATAACGTCCTCCACACCCGCACTAAAATCGCGCCAATCTATATATTAATACGTGAAGCGAAAATTTGCGGTACCATTTACTGAATATTGCGTGGAAAGAGGAGTATTGTTTTAGGCATACGTGAAAGTTCATGCAGAGAAGCTTTTTAATGGATAGTATTTATGTCGAATTGTGTTACAAAATATGCATTAAATTTAACAAAACTAAACAATAAATTGACAATGTTAAAAGATATCGTTAACTATGTCAGATTGTCAAAAAATGCGTTATTGCTTTTAAATGCGGCTTAGCAAATTAATCCTCATTTTCCTTATAATAAGTGTTTTTCTTATGCATAGATTAAAGATACATACACAAGTTTACTTTTTTATTGTGGTCGAATCTCGACCATTGTAACTGGTCTACTAGTATTAATAATTATTTTGTTTTAAGTAGGTACCCTTAATACTTTCATGTAAATTTAGTAAAAAGTTATTATATTAACATAACAAACGGACAATTCAATGTATTTGTAGACATGTATAGATGAAGAATAATAGCAAGGTCGATTTAAACTTCGAATCATTTGTTTACATTGAACAATAAGCAGGGCATCGCCAAGGTGCACATATAAATACGTCGACACAATCACAAGCATATCAAAGTCAATAAGAACCAATTCAAAGTCAAGGGCATTGTGCGGATCCAACGCCTCTTATGATGCATGTAAGATTTTGTTTAATGATTTCTATATGAATCGTGGCTATTGTTTTTGAATAAATATATGAACACACCGGCGGGTTTGGTCAAATGTTGCACCCAGCATCAGAGTGTCCGAGGTTCAAATTTCTGGCACGTACCTCTGTATTTTCGAAGTTATGCGCATTAAAAATTAATAGACAATGGAAAACATCGAAACGAAACCAGCACGTCTGAGTTCTTTAAAAAAAGCTCTCCGAGATCTGAAGTCTACCTTTTCTATGGTCTAAGCCCCTCTGAGAGGAGACCCATGCCCTGCAGTGGGACAATACTCAACCACTGCAAGTATCTGGAAAGGCTGACCAGTTCAATTAATATTGACTTTGAAAAGTCGGATTAATTTGAAACTTTGCGTACTTATCAAGGACCGATGACAATGAAATAATATGGAGAAAAAAAAAACTAAAAAAATACTTTTTTTCTGAATAAACCTACTAAAAAGTATAAAATAATCATTGTAAAAAGCGTAGTGTGCATTTTGATATATTAAAGTTATAATCCTTCTACTCGTCTGTCTGTCAGTAAAATATTTATAGCTATTGACACCATGCATCCCATGCTTTTTTTCCAATATTTTTTAATACTTTTTAGTTCATTTTATTACAAAAGCCTGTATTTTCAGTTTTTTAAACCATTGTTTATTTATCCATCAATCCATCCTAGGTTACCATTACGTCGATTCAATAGAACCAATTTAACAATAATCGTATTGATTATGCTACCATTTAACCATTTGAACCTATCATCGATGAATTTACATATATAACAACATATACGTATGTTGTACGAACGTTATGTATGTATATATTCAATATCCATTGATTAGGATAAAAAACAAGTAAAATTACAAACTCTAGATTGCTTTTTTTAAAATAATTGTGCTTAAATTTATTATATTTAATAGCGAGTATCGACAGTACAATTTATTTTTGAATTATTACTAAAATGTATTGATGTAATAATTTTGATCGAATAAATTTGGTAGGTAGGTACGTACATTACTATTCATTTAAATAGAGAATGATTAAAAACAAAAGCCCGACTGTTTAAAATGAATTGACTTTGATATTCAAACTCATTCGTACCAATATTGTTATGATACAAAAATATTTCGTCACGTCGCCCCCCTTTTTGCTTCGTTCGCAAGCATCCTATTTAAAAATTGTATAGCCTATGTCACTATGACAACTAAGACGATTCTAACGACACCTCTCACATTAAAAACAGTCGAGCCGCTTGGACTGTGTGACGTGATAAAGAGATGGACACACATACATACATACGCTCGAAAAACATTACCCTCCTTCTGACCAAGTCGGGTAAAAAACAGCTTACTTCGAAAATAAAAATATTTACTACTGAAATACATTTTATTTGTCTGTTACGTTATGAAGTGAATTATTTCTAGTTTATTTGCATTTTACATTTGTGTTTTTTTTGTCACACCGTACACCATTCAAGTGGGATAGAATGAGTTCGGTCATCTGATTCTAGTCTTTAACGATTCAATTAAAAGTATACATAACTCTACAATTATTTAAAAATAAAACATTACCATAACGTCAGAAGTTGATTAACGAGTCCATTTTGGTTGACGGCTATTAATCACATATTCTTGTGTTAGTTCGCAGAGATAAAGTGTCCCCCTATCAGTTTTCCCCCCTGTTGCGGACATTATGTAAAACATAATGAATCTATTTGTAAAAAAACTAGACGAGTATATCCTAGATATCTAGACAGTCTCGACTCGTAATCTTAGCTCTTTTAGAAATTTACTCTTTGGAAAATCCGAAATTTGATCGTAATAAGTTTCGGAATTTTTCTAGGCCGTTACAAATGAACTATAACAATATATGGGTATATATTTTTGTTATTTTAAATAAATCCTTTGAATATCTGAAAAAACGTTAAATAAGTATAAAGTACCTAATAGTTAAACCTATTTATCATTCTAAGTAATCAATGCAATAGAAATGATTTTAAAATGAATACAGGTTAACACACTTAAGAATTACCAGACACTATTTTAATTGATTCCAACGTAGGTACTAGACATAAACTTATATTAAACAGTTTCCTTAGCCCCGACTGTAATAAATGACAATGGGGAGTAATTCTCAATCACGAACTGCCTTCTAAAACAAACCGTGAGCCCCTATAGTTAAGCTCCAGTTTCTTGTGTTTCTATTATAAATTTTGCGATCTTACAATGATACGTGCAATCGGCGACTTATTTAAAAATTCAACCGAATTACAAGCTATTACGTTCTTTCACGGCAATGAAAGAAGGTTTATGGTTATTTGTACAGGAGTGGGCACTTACAACTTTTTAAAATTAAGTTCGTCTTGTTTCTAAGGACGTCCATTATTACAGAGATGTGATCGAACTACACTACATAGTTTTTGATTTATTTCATAAAAATACAGGCATTAGTCAGGCCCTGAAGCATACGTAGCATGATAATGAAACATTACTTATATTAGCTGGTCAATAAAACGATGTTTGTATTTGTAATCGAATAATTTTCAATGTATTTCATTTGCAATTTAACTCGCTCCTAATTTCGCTTCGGTAATTTAACCAATAGAATTTTTCTTCATAACAAACAATTATCTTTGAAATGAAAACAAATAATTTATAACCTCGCGTTGGTTTTACTACCATTAGCATTCACATTAAGACGCTAATCATATTATACCGTAATCATTATCGCAATTGAATATTTAAACACAACTACAAGCAAGTTTGTGTTATGAACAAAATCTAATAAAAACGTCAATTAAATGTTATAAAATGAAGAATAACAACAAAAAATGTCGTGACTCTTACCGTAATTATAGACAAAAATTCATGCGGAGCGAGCCGCCCGTGTGGAACGGCCCGACTCCCACATACCTCATTTGTTATAAGCCACATTATAATCACACATTGTATCGGGTAATAAATAGAAAAAGCGACAATAGGAATAACGAGTCACAAATAGAATAATGCAATCGTATCGCATATAAATATATGTTGCGGGATGGGTGTCGGTCCGTCGGGCGGTTTAATAGTAGGCCCACTTTGGGTTATTTAATAAGGACGCTTCCGTAGTCGTTGTCGACGCCGGTACATCCCGCTTGCCCTCACGCAAATTGGAATTTCGTTTCATCAGGCACAGCCCGCTCTCGTCTATACAGCTGACAAGCCGTCAAGAACATTGTGTCACTGTGTACCCATAAGCGGGATCGCTCGTCATCCAAACCCAATCTCGGTCTTCGCTCGATACAAATAATTAACACGAAATTTAACTAAGGTCAGTTCCCTTTTAAGAGTGACCTAGATGTATTGGAACTTCTTAACTTTTTACGCATTGGCCTAACAATAATGATATACCATTAAAGTATTAAAAAAATAATATGACTGCGATGATGTCATTTGAAGGACAATCAGTTATTACTTTCAAAACTTCCCCACAATTATGGCGTATGCAACTGTCACCGTAAAGCATTATGCATAGGATGACAGTTTACGACATATCATAGCTAAACATTTCACTAAATTACACATTGTCGTATGTCACGATATCCGTTTATCATTATGTGCTACGCTCTTCCACCCCGACTGCCGCCTTCTGCCACACAGTACCGTAAACTAAAAGCGATAATTACGGCTTTTACCACTGTTTTCGTTAACAAAAATACAGTCGCCACGAGGTATGATGTGTATGACATTTAAATTATGAATTTAGACTTCTGTGCTGGGAGGTAGGTAATTGTTTTCGCTCTTTATGGCATTATGAATGCTTAATTAGATGTATTATACTTCCTTATTTGACATCTCATTTAATTTATTTTCTTCAGTAATCATATGAAATTATTTTAGTATAAATATCGTGAACAAATTAAAAAGGAGTCAGTAATAGTATTAAGTGTACATGTAGATGATGTAACTATTATGGATCTGGGCCATTGTTTTTAATATGAAAAACCTCAAAAAATATATTCAGTTTTACTGGACAAAATTCTTTTATACATCAATATCAACATTATCTATGAAAACATTTACACTTGCGTGGACTTGAGTGTGTGGCTATTACTCGATGAATTGACGGAACATATGAATGCATGTAGATGTACCACACATACAAAGTTGCATTGAAACATTACAATGTTAATCTATATATTAATACGTGAAGTGAAAATTTGCGGTACCATCTTACGAATACTGATGAGTATGAGATTATTCATATATAAAAGTGCATGAAGGAGCGAGGAAGATAATATTTATGCACAATTACCGTTACGAATATATTAAATGAAACAAAATAAAACAGTTATTGTTTACATTACTGACAACAATACTGACAATGTGAGGCACATACTCAACTATGTCAGACGTCTATGTCAAAAAATAAATTACTTCTTTTAAATGCAGCTTAATTCATTTTCTAATGCACAGTAAAAAAATCCATATAAAACTTTTTTTATTTTGTTGTATAATTTTAGTTTTCATTTTTTTTACTATGGTTAAATTTCGACCATTTTGGCGGGTCTACTAGTATTAAATTGTTACATGAAGGGTCTATCGTTTATCTATTTATTTATTCTTTATTGACCAAAAAGATGCACAAAAGTGGTTCAAAAGGCGGACTTAATGCCGAAAAGCATTTTCTCACAGCGAACTTTAAGGATGTGCAGAAAAATATTAATCGTTCTCATCAGTTCATAGCTTGTTTGTAGCCACACGCTCGTAGCCGTGAATAGGACGAGTCCTCGGACCGCGGAAAGAACAGTAATGAAACGCATGATAAATTCACGTAATCACATGGCCGGTTGGTAATATATTGCGTCTAGTCTTATGTCGTCTTGAACATTGTATTTAACCCATTATGCAAGATCTGTAAACGGTGGCAGCGCAAACGTACATTTTGATATCTCCGTTTGATTGTCCAAATATCGATTCTGCGGAACGCTCAGTATTCAGACGTAATGTACTCATTATGTATTACATTAAATTATATAAAGATGGAAATTATCATGATCAAATCGGTAAGCTCGCAAGTTCTATATGAAATACCCAAAGTTCTCACCACCAGAGAATTTAGAGAGGTCCGAAAACAAATCCGTTATAAAAAATTCGAATCATTTTATATAGGGTTGGAGTTAAAATTAATATAACACCAAATTACTGGATTTCACCCGGCAGTGCCTTCCTTTCACTATTCCATAAAAATCATCCATCCGTAACCGTAACTATTCGAAACTATCGGATAGCCGAAATAATATCATAATCGTAACCATATTCAAAACCGGTATAATTTTTTTTATACATCCGTAATGCATATCCAGATCCGAAATTTCATACTCATAAAATCTCTACTCTGCTCTAGTGAGGAGTGTAGTGAGCTCGACTTCAATAATAACAACCGGAATTGATGGCTGAAGTCTGGTACCGCGTATGAGATTTAACCACTGGCTACCCATCCAATTTCTAGCCGCGCCTGACGCTTGACTGAATAGATCGGATGCGTTGTACCTATACACTTGATAGACTTACAGTAAATATAAACATCAGGAGTAATAGTAGCCAATTTGTAGCTTCGCTTACGGTAATGCGCACGTCACTCACAGAAATCAAAGGTGCTTGCCTGCGACTCGACCCTCAGTTTCCGGACGCAAGAGACTGATTCAATTAGTCTTTACTAGGGAGGCAGACACTTGCATCATTATTATTGGTGAATTACTGCATCATACTTCATACCTAATAATGGTTATATAAAAGCTTTTTATATTACTACGCTTATTGCTCTTCATTTTCTTTCTTTACGTAATCGAAATTACGATACACGAACGAAATCCAACACAAAATAAGAAAAAGGTTGACATAACCTGCAAGTGACAATTTCACATGCCATACAATAACAGTAAACGTCAGTAAAAACATTTGGTACGAAGGAATTAATTAAAGGACATACCAACATTGTATTGACAAAGTAACACAAAGACGGTATCGGCACCGCTTATAGGCTAATAAACGTGGCCTTTTACGCATTCGCATTACATATAAAAGAGCAGTTCTTCCACACTATTCCATATAAACACATCAACATTAAAAACTAACGCACATACCTACATATTACGCCCGTTTAATATTATTTACCAGGCCTCTCTTAATTAGTTGTTTCGCTGAATAAGGTTTGATTACTTGACACCAGTCTTTCTGCTGGCGCATTTATATGGAAGTAATATTTTGGTTTGATATACTGGATATACGTTAAGCTGCATTCTAGAGTCGATAAATCTAAACGCCTATATAGGTATCGGACTATTTGTTTAATGCTTTCAACATAATTATAAACCTACATAAAGCTGCCAATGTGTCATGTGCCTTGTTCATGATTGTTTTTACACAACCTGTGAATGTGTATTTAGGCACAAATAAATGTACATGAAGACACAAATTCAGAATAAAAATCACGTTCTTCTGTTGTACAAGTTTCCTTTGCGTCAAATTGGAATGGCGACTATTTAGACACTTTGACAATTAAATGTGATCAATATACCGTTTTCAGTCTCAAATAGTTGCAAAGCGACCGCTGAGCCATTACGCTTCATAGATTTATTTGCTTCATGCTTTGCTTCATGTACCTACATGCTCTTTGAACTGTGTATTGTAGACCGTATGTCACAACTACTACAAGCAATCAACTTAATTTATAAAAATAATTTACATCATCATGCGATTTAAATGTTAAACAATGTAATAAGACCTACCTTATTCGCAAGAAATAAGCATAGTTATATTATTTAAGTTAAACAATATTTCAGTTATAACTACAATAATGTATTGAAATTTATTCCAACTGTTGTTACTCGAGGTGAACGAATACTTTACCACAAAAAGGATTTATCAGATTCCTT